>UCWB01003749.1:0-12153 GCA_900474355.1 Torymus geranii | reverse complement strand
GGCCGAACTCCTGATTAAAATTTTAAATGAAAACGTTATTTTTGCCCCCGATTCGCCGTGCTCACGCGTGCGCGTAGCTTTCGCAATTACGCGGAATTTGATAAAATGACGCAGCGAATCTCTCGTCGGCCGGAAATACGGCGAAACTCGCTTTCACACTTGCCAGAAGCCGGCCGAGTGCGACATCCGGACAATGCGTTAGACGCAGCTGGAAGCTTTTTACTCGCGCTCTTTGCCAAGCGTCTCGCGGATCGAAACTAAAGCCTAGGAGTAGTAGAGTCGGAAGGGTTCCGCGGCGCAGTTTTCAAACTGCGCAATCCTCCCATATCCATTAAAACTTTCCTTCAACTGATTAACATTTTCAATTAACTCTTTTTGAAAACTCCGCTGGACGTAGCTGCCTACTTTCGCGCGCGTCTTTTTTCGAATTTTATTCCGTAAACTTTTCACCTACGGTTTGTTGCTTTGCTACTGTTACAATGGTTTATGTGTGTAGAAATTGTTACGCGTCAACATGAAAGTAACAATTGTGGAAAAGGTTATCAACAACCGTGTTTACAAACTGTGTGTACGCACGAGTAAATATCAAAAACTAGCATACAAATGAACACAGAAGCAATGAAAGAAGAGTGTAGTTATAATAAGCATGCATATTTTCAATTCCGTATTCCTGTAAGCTACTACAATTACGCGTGCGTGTCATGTTTGCCCGTGTAAAATTTTTACTGAATTTATTTCAAACAGCAAAAGGTTATCAACAAATTCATCATGAGGGCTTTTATCAAAGCATACTTAACCCACGTCCAGCCGCAATACACTTATGATGTTTATTTAATTGTACAGGAAAATTTATAACGTAAAACATAAAACATGAAAAATAAAAACAACGGAGGTCGAGATTTCACGATGCAAAAATTTTTTTGGATTATTGTTATGTAAATAATATTTCACAGTGCACATATAAAATTTGTACTTCAATGGTAGGTACGCAAAAGTATGCAATAGGAAAAAAACTTTAGAATTAATTTAAAATGTTGTATAGCATACACTTAATAATACATACAATTTCACAATTGATTTAAAATTTTTAATTTATTTCATGTGAACAAAGTTTGGCCATTACTTTCCTTTTAGTGCCTATCTGCTTGAATTCGAGTTCAATATGACAAAAACATATAACACACAACGTGCAATTGTAGCGATGAAACATCCAACGCGTCCTCGATATTTCCATACCGCAATTTCGAACTTACTGCTTGCAAACAGTACGGGCAAACAGCGCATAATGCAATCTTTCCTTCATTCACGATACCGTGCATTAAACAAGCCCGGCGCAATGAATTTCGCTGAACGAGGGGAGGGAGAGAGATCATCCTCTAAGCCAATTCGGTCCCGTAAAAGAGCCTGGAGCACATATGGCGCTCTAATCGCAACAAAAGTATAAAGGCCCTTTCCACGCAATAGCGAGAAGAAATTTCCGGCTGCGCTGTGCGGGGGGCGCGCGCTACGATTTACAGTTGAACTTAGCACTCGCGAGCGCGGATGTTTATCACTCGTGAACCGTGGAAATCGGTATGGCGGCGGAGAGAGGCCGTTCCGGCCGGGAGAGCTCGAGCCCGCTTTAATGACTCGGCCGCATTCCGGCGCGCCCCGGGCGCTCGCGCGGGAGGGTTATTACCGCTACCGGTTTCATGATCGTGTTCAAAATTTAACGCTGTATATGGGCGCTCGAACCGTCCGGCATGCGGCGAGGGGAACGAGAGAGAGAGAGAGAGAGCTAGGTTAGGCTTTACGATTTGTTCCGAACTGTCGCGCGGGCGCGAGAATTTTACGAGCGCGCCCTACATGCGCCGATTTCGCGCTGGGAAATTCGAGAAATTGAATGCTCGAGGAGGGTCTTATACCGGTAGTAAGTGGAAAAACCGAGCTGATGGCACACGCTGGAAAATTGAAGGATTTGGGGTCGATGAAACTGGATGAAGCTTTTTTACGGCCCCGCGCGCGATGCTGGGGTTACTAAGTTTTTAGGGCCAGGGGGAAAATTAAATTATTAGGTAACTGCTTGAGGCGGTGTAGTAGCTGTCGGTGCGTGATCGATTTTCCGATCGAACTTTAGTTATTCCGGCGAATGTTACGGGTATGGGCATGGTCGTTGTTCGTTCGAATGAGTTTTTAATTGAAAATTAAATGTACATAGACAAGATCTGCAAAAGATATATCTTTTGTAGAAATAACACATCTAATTGAATGGTGAAGAAAAAGATGTTTTTTATTTTTGGAATCGAGTATACATGATGCTATTCACTGATAGAAAGGAGTATTTGAGCCAAAGCCCTGTGACTTAACAGATAACGCATGAAACTATAATTATAAAAAATATGATGATATTGTTAATAAGTAAGTCCAATTTCATTAAGTATTCAATTTTAGAGTATTTCTACAAACATTTATAGTGTTTGCAATACTTTTTATACGTTTCAAATTGTTTAACACAATATAATCGCTGTTAGTAGACTCGCTTAGTAACAATATCATCCTATTTTTAATACTGTTAGTTTCATGCATTAACTGTTGAGTTACAGGACTTTGGCTCAAATACTCCTTTCTATCAGTGATAGAAATAACATGAAGTAAGTACGTATGGCTGATCATTAATGCTTTGTACTACTAGCTGTTTAGGCTTTACAATATATAGCAAGATTAATCTTGATATTGTGTCGTCTTGCCTGAATATTCAACACAATAATAGATACAATATTTATATACAGTTTTCGATACAATATCAAGATTGTCGTGTCAATAATGTAAAGAATATTGTCTAATAATTTAATACTTTCTAATCGTAATAATTTATCGAAATAACCATAATAACTAATTAAATAAAAACAATTATTTAAATCTCACACAAAGGCGCCTTTATTAACTCAATAAACTTTGGTAGTTGCTGATGACCATCTAATAACGACATGTTCGAGTGATAATTCGTATTATTTTGAACAGTCCAAAGTATTGAGTACTCGCCTCGAGTTCGAGAAAATAGTTCAAACGTGCCGAGTCGAGTATTCGTGCATCCCTACAACAATGACCATGGCAACAGCCATCATGAATGACTGAGATTCGTGCAAATTCAGAAGGATGAATTTAGAATATGTACTTGGGCGACAACGTAAATACTCTTAAATTATACGATAGCAGCAGGCCAGATTAACTTGAATGTATTAGTTGACAATAAATTAAATGCAGCATGAAAAACAAACCTGATAATGAGCATGTATAATTAATGTTGTTCAAGAACTGCAAGATAAGTTTAAAAAATGTTATTATATAATAAAATAATTTTGTTATGAAGAACCACAATGAACATAGATATTTAATTAAAATATCCCTTATTTAACAGATGTAATAGCGTATTTTCTGCCCTTATAAAACCCTTAGTACCAATAATTCAGCTAGTATACTAAAAAACTCTTTAGCTCAACATTTTCGAGCTTTTCCTCTCTTCTCCCAGTCAATTTTCCTATAAGGTTGCGACGCAATCCACTCCCAATCCGAAGTGCGGGTTGGAATACCCGCGGCAGTTGGCGCCGACAGTGCGTCGAG
This sequence comes from Torymus geranii, assembly GCA_900474355.1. Lineage (NCBI taxonomy): Eukaryota > Metazoa > Arthropoda > Insecta > Hymenoptera > Torymidae > Torymus > Torymus geranii. The sequence goes on along the minus strand of UCWB01003749.1, from coordinate 8,553 downwards.
AGCGCATCCTCTACTCTTCGTTCGGTACACGTGTACGCGCCCGTGCACATATACTCGCACACTCTCATATACGCAGAGGACTAAACCACCAATTCCCATAAACTCGGTCCTGCATCTGACTAGCGCGTGTGCACGGACCGAGCGATAATACAGCAATGCCGGAACTATGCCGTGCGCCTCACCCCTTAATAAAGCGCCCGTCGTTTTAAGGGAATTCAAGTGCGAGTACACGCTGTACGTTTCTCGAGCGATCCGCGGCCATTCTAATTTTCTGATTAATTTGCTCTGCGCTGTTATTCTATAGCGCAACTGAGGTAGTAAGATACTATAGTGGTAGTATTACTCGTGCTACTATAGTTTCGTTTTATTTCTCATAAAAGAAACAGCGTTGTTTTTATAAGTATTTTGTCATTTCGTACTTTTCCAGAGAAATTTCTTATACAATTCTTGGGCTTGAAATGAATTTCAAAAAAGTAAAACATTCTTTGAAAATAATTTTTTATTCCAAGTAGTTCTTGAATAAGAACAAAAAATATTGTTTCCAAAAAATATAAAAGAGCAATAAAGATCTTCAAAAATACCGACGGGGTCATTAAAATGTTAGCCTGCGGTTTTACCCTCGTTCTCTCTCTCTCTCTCTCTCTCTCTCTCTCTCTCTCTCTCTCTCTCTCTCTCTCTTTCCCTCTACATCCAACTCTCCGCACTTCTTATAAATTTGCCAAAACTCCCATTTAATCCAAAAAGCATCGCACAGCATCTGACCTGCGCATACATTTTCATAAGATCTTTTCCCAGATTTTTCGAAATGTCTACGTAACCGCTTTTTTACAGAAAATTTTCCATTTCGAGAAAACGAATTTGCGTAATATACTATATTAAACGGAGAATATTGTGCAGACATCCCAAAAAATATTTGCCAAATTCAGAACTTGGCATGCATAAATTTTTAGCATGCCACGTCAGCGGTGTAGTATTTTTACTGTACATCCCAGGAGAAATAGCGTTGCAACGTTAGTGCGAAAATTTTCGTCAACATACATATTTTGTCAGCAACAGACACTGGTCCTCTGTTATCATTCTCTCCGCCTCAATCTACCTAGAAATCCCTTTAGGACCTTACCTCTACGACGATGCTTTTTTTATCCACATGGCGTTATATTATCGTCTTCTTCAACACGTTGCCCGTAAACGGTTTCTTCACCTCTCTTTATAGGTGAAAAAGTTTAGCAACTTCGTAGAATTATCATGCGCTCGAGCCTGGACGCGCTGACACTTTCACATGCGCACCCACACATGGGCAAAGAGTATCCTCTGTCCGAATCCGATATATTTCAACCGCAGAGAAAGAGGGAGAGGACGAGAGAGAGAGAGAGAGCGTGGTTGTATACGGTCCCGCAATGTCCGTGTGTATATCACCCCACCTCCACCCCCCGCAACCCTTGCGCCACTGGAATGGCGAACTCGGTGACCGTGACGCATTTTACGCTCTGTAGCAGTTCCCATTGCTAAAATACGCGACTACCAAAGTAAACGGGCCGAGTTGCCGGAAAGTGTGTGTGTGAGAGAGAGAGAAAGAGGTGGGAGAGAGGAGAGGTAGGAGGAGGCAGAGAGATACCAGGCTACTGGCCCCTCCCGAAAAAATCAATACACGCGGAGAGGATGTCCCCTCGGCCGAATTCCTCCCATCACCTCCTCTTATTTTCCTCGGGGAATTAAAAGCCGTGAGTGAAAGTCGTTAAATGTCTTGTTGTCGCTGTTTGTGAGTGCGGGTAGACTTTCCTATTATACATACATGGAGCGTGCCAAAATGTTTAAGATCATTCATAATTGGAAACACAGCTCATATGAAGTAGTACCGACACCTGTAATTTATTGACGCTTCAATATAATCAATTATTATTAAGGTAATGATTTATTCTGATTTGATATCCAATCGATAATAGTTTTCCGAAAAAACTTTAGTCAACAATCTTTGATAGCGATTTTTAAAAAATTTAAGCGTTTTCTGGAGCTTTTTTAAAAATAGTTGCAAAATACAAAAGTACAAAGTGTCGAAAAATAACAAAAATGACATCAAAAGCCTTTACCGATTAATAGTGTTTGACAGTAAATATTGTTACAAAAAAGTTTTAAAGTGTCATAGAAATTCGAACTAAAAAGCTGAAAAACACAAGTTAGTTTTACCCTTTGTAGGACATAAAACGTTTTCACTAGATGAGCAATTTATTTAAAGTTCAAACTGTTTTTAATACTAGTAAAGTAAGTAAAAATAACATGTGAAAACCTATAAAAAATAATACAATTCTGAATATATTTATTATCCAATTTATCAAAAAGCACGTGTATGTGCAAGTCCGTAAATTTTAATAGTTTATTTTGGTTCTCTTTCTGAGTTCAATCTATTGAAAATATAAATAGACAATATACGTTTGTTGATTTATTCTTGTGAAAAAAATTTGTCGTGTAACAGTTTTGGTGTAGAATTTTAAACTCAAATTAAAATATTGAAATAATGTATAATGTTTTACAAAATACTCGAAATCATTGCACGTCGTCATTTCACCGAAGTAAACAAAAAATAATAATAAATACATCGCTCTTTTACCAGACAAAATACTGTCGTTAATATAAAATGCCAACCCGTTTAATTGTAATGAGAAATAATTTTTTTCGAGTTTCTCTGTTCCTTTTGCAATTCATTAACCATTCGCCGGAAACCGAGCACTTCGCGTTCCGCGGACTTTAATTAGCGCGCATTCTTTCGCGCGTGCGGCACTCGAACGGCGTTGCGGCACTTTTCAAGAATTTAACTATTTTACATGAGAGAGAGGGGGCGAGTACATTTTACCATGCAAATATAAACGCAACGGTGCGCCTAATGCGATGTGCCCGGGCATGCGTGTAAAAACATCAAGCGACTCTTGTAATAATGGCAGCGTCATTAGGTTAATTACTCGGCCGCGCCAACCGAGTGCTGCTTGTCAGCCGCAAACGAGGAGAAAAGCATAAACTGCGAAAAGCTCTCGTTCTCCCGGCGCGCGAGCGCGCGCGTAGTGGATAATTTTACTTTATCAGAAGCTCGTTATGCGACTTGCCCTCGCCTTACGTGTAATCGCATATAGCGAGTCAACTTCTCAACCGGTGGGCTTAATCTACTTGGACTGCGCGCTCGCGCGGCTCTTGTAAGTATATGTACGATAATAAAGTTATCGATGATGTTGTATTAACCTCGTCATCGAATAGGATTACATAGCTTTTGTAGATAGTTGCTTTATTACTGGATATCCAATTATTGCAGTTTCTTACAAACATGTTAGTACTAATATTCAAACGCCGTACTCATAGTTTAAATTAGACTGTAAAGAATAAAAAATAATTCCTAAAAATAAAGTAACATAATATATCGATAGCAGTAATTTCAAGTGAAAGCTGTCGGGTTCGAACTGAACGCAATTAATGGCGAGATTTTACTTAATTAATGCATAGCGATTCTTTCACGTGGCAGTTTTAATTGCTTTATTCATCAATCTGGATATTTTAGAATAGGAACACGTCACATAAATATGGAAATCACATTTATCGTAATTATTCTCCTCCTCGTATTTCTCAGTTCTCTCAAAATGTCAGGTAATAAGTGAGAGAGCTTTTTAAAAATAACTTGTGAGTTCAGACAGTAACGAGAGCAGCGCTATCGAGTAGATTATTTTACATTCTAATTGTTAAAACTTACACCGCATCAATAAATTAATCAACTTTCCTGTTCCACCCAATGCCGCAACTGTTATTCGACTGCAAGTATAGTGCGAAAAGCTCACAGTATCCTGCCAACAATTCTCCGACTAGCTCCAGCTATAGAAAGAGCACAGCTCGACGCACTTGAGCGCGCATGTACCAAAGGCGATGCGCAGGCTCGCTCACAACACCGCAGAGAAAAACTCCGACGACCGCATTAGGGATTCCGCGCGAAGAATGCGAGCGCGCTGAGAGCGAGAGAGAAGCAGACTCAGCGCCTCTGCAGCAGCCTCGTTTCATTAGCGCGTTGGCTCTGCCGCTACTGCTGCTGCTCTCGAGACGCTACTGCCACCGGGAGTTTATCCTGAAAAATCGCGGCGCGCGCTGAATAATGGAGGCCGAGCCGGCGGCGGCGCCGCGGCAGCAGAGCGGGCGGGGGCTAGTTGTGAATAACGACACCCGGGGGAGAGGAGGACGCCGCCGACGACGACGACGCTGCAGGTGTACACGCGCAACGCGCGCGGAGGATGATGTATGTCGTTGACCGCCGCCGCGCTAGATGCGAAGCAGCCGATGTTTCCCCCGTGTGTGTTCGGCCGTTTTTTTGCGTCTCCCCGGGGCTTGGACTTCTTTTCGTTCGGCTCTAGCGCTACTCGAGGGCTCGTTCGAGCTTGTTTTTTCTTATGGCCGTTTGTTGTTGGCTGGGGAGGGTGGAAGGCTGCGTGCGAAATGAAAAATTGTGTGCGTGCGTGTGTCTGCGGTCTGCGGTCCGGCTCGTGTGGGGACTCTAGCATGCTTTTTTAATGCAGTATAATGTTTTCGGTTACGTCAGTGCTCAATTGTGAAATATGGCTGGCATGCGCATAACAGTCGAACTATAGGTTACATGCAGTAAACATCTTAGAGTGCCAGTAGAATATTGTGTGTAAGAGGAATTTTAAATTCATCCTGTCAAATACATTTTACACTTAAACTTTTCAGAAGGTTAGCGAGAGCTAAGAGCGCGGGCAGGTTCTGATGCTCCTCCCAACTTTAACCCATTCACTTTATTTTTCATCTAAACTTTTTCTTAGTTCTCAGAATTGCTGTTACCAATTGCGCTCAAAATTTTTAGTACACATTTGGAAGTTCTTTTCACAATAACATGTGTTTCCGCGAGAATTTGTATTTTCATAAGAACCTGTACATTCAGCTTCGAACTTAAATAATCTGCTATATTATCAAATGTTTTGTAATTTTGATCGATTTAACGACATTCATCAAATACCTACACATTTCACCTAATAAAATTACGCTTCATTATAAAATTGACCACTATTTTAATTAATGCAAAGCACGTGTAGATGATAGAATATATTAATATTTCATAGCAATAACTCATAGAGATTTCAAAAGTGTCCGTAAAATTGCATAGAAAGATATTTTTAGAAATTCCATTCACGACTCGCATGCGATTCGCACTTGTTGGCGACCAGATTCATGTTTTTCTCTGCACAATCTCTCCTTTTATTATTTACCTTTTTTATCATTCGAGCCCGAAATCCACGCGTCGGGGATGCGCTCGGGAGCGATGCACGCCTGCACATGACGAAGTAAGAATGAAAAATTGCACGCCCACATCACTGTCAGGTACCATAAATTTCATAGTTGAAGAGCTGGCGAGAAGAGTCGGAATGAGGTTTTTGCAACGCGGAATGAATCGAGAAAATCTTTTTCCTTTTTTACGTTAAGTGTATAAACCAGTTTTCTTTACGAAGCAACGTGAGTTTTATGCAATACGTCTAGGTATTTTGGAATCTTGAAAAATGGTATTTGCAAAGATTTGGCTTCCTCGCAATGGAAGCTTTGTAACCGTGAAAAAATTTGTTATACATTGTATATAGAACTCGAGTTACGCCCTAGGGCGTAAAGCCCGAGCCTACAAACCTCGAGATCGGTCTGTCCTCCTCTCATACGTAACAACACAGATAGCTATTTTAAATTACTAAAACTAGTGCGTTATTCGATTAAAAATAATGTTTTTACATGAATTTTAAGACAGATTTATTAAAAAACAAAATAGTTGTGCAAAAAAAAAAAAAAATATTAAATTAAATTGTGGATGATTTCCAGTGACGTATTAAGGCATAGGCAACATAAGCATCATCTATTAGCCCCCACCACTAGAAAGCCCTCAACAAAGAAAGAATTTTTTTTTTCATGTATTATAATTCTGTGGATTGATTCCCATGTGCAAGTAGTGAACCCTACCTGCTACATTCAAATATATTTATTATCATTTTATATATAAGATTATATTAACTCTATATGTACATACATTTATTATTATTTTATGAAGAATTACAATACACTTTTATGAAGTGCACGTGATGTATACGAAAAATGAATACATCATAAATGTCAATCCTCTTTACAAAAAATCCATGAAGAATAAACAATGTTGGATGCAGGTTTTTATCAGGAAAGTCTATTTAACAGATGCATACAATTTTTATGAACTTTCGTATAAAAAATGATAAATCAAAATTACAATTTTTTAATATTTAATTCATAAATTTGAAATTATTTTTATAAATTTATTTTTCGGTCGTCGTTAATGCCGTAGGTATTAGGTTATTATGATTTCAAACAATTGATATTACAAGAGTAAACGCGGTTGTGTACATAATCGGTAGAGAATATAGGAGCAAAATTCACATCCATCAAAAACATCTATTAGCATCCCATCATGCAATATTGTAAGCAGGCTTAGTGTTTCCACGTACATAAACGTTAAACTCATCCTCCAGCCCGAATTTACAAAATAAAAATCAGCATATAGCAGTATAGGTAGCTAAAGAGCGTCAGCTCACGCAGAACATCCGGGCGAAAAACTTCTGGCCTACATATGCAAGCGCGCTCGAGCCAGCCGAATGCCATTGATTTCGAGTGTCAGGCGCATCCCGGCCGGCAACGATAGATGGTCCACTATCTCTTGGGAGATTAATACGGCCACGCGCGTTAGTCGAAAAAGGCCCGAAAAGACCGAGCCACACGCGCAAGCGTGAGCGTCACGGACTCCGCGATAAATTAGCATTATCGGTGATGCATTAATGCCGGATAATTTATGCAACAGGGATGTAGTACCTCTTAACTGTTGCGTTAGAGGTGCCAAGGTGAATATAGTTTTCTTTCCTCGGCTTTTGCTATAAGATCCAGCCCTCATTAGCGCAATGCTCGGTTTCCATATGTTGGCTAGGATTTGCCGGAGTTGAATAATATCCAAATCATTGGTTGATGATGATATGTGGTTATCATGTTTTAAATAATTTAAAGAAACAAAAATGATCTATTAATCTTTTTTATTGGGAACATAGAAGTACAGTCAAATATACCGTGAGAAATCAATAAAAATACATCATCCATTCAAACGAGATTTTTAATTATGAGTAGCTTAAATCAAAGCCTTATTTCTCTACTTTAGAAACATTTTTTAAAATTCTGTTAAAGTTCGTTTCGCAAAGACCGTATATTCTCCTTGTTAGATCTATTTGTTTTGCACTGCACAATTTTTTATCAGCCTATACGTGTCATTCGAACGGGCACCAATGTGCTGCTCCGTTTGGATTGTTTGTAAACGAATAAACAATGTTTATTTGTGCAGGATACGGGTCAAATATACGGCTGGAGGACAAAAGCCTATGAGATAAACTAGCGAGTGATTCGTACAATAAACGTACATTTGAAACCATAATCCTACCAACGATTAGTATTGAAATAGCGAATGTCAAAGTTAACAAATACTATTTCGATTGATACTGTCAAAATCATATTACGAAGAATGTTGTGTATAATCCTTATGAAAACTGTCTTCTAACATTTTGTGTAACACGATGAGTAATAATTGATGGTAATTGCGGCGACGCATGAAGTTTGAATTGCTAGAGTTTCATAGTGGTTTGTGGTATTTCATCATGGACCGACTAGCGGCGATGATGCGCACTAACTTCCTTTACTGCATTTGCGCAAGTAGTTATCGTCTATTCGTCTCACGTATAATTCAAAGATAAACTCATGAATATAACTTTTCAGTTTTATGTCACAACTAGTTAACACTAATCCTTGAAATAATTATTGAATATAATAATACAACTGATAGTTATAAACATAGGATATTTATAGAAACATAGGGTAAGATATTTTATATGTATATAGCAATAAGATAATTTATCATGTTATATAGCGGAGAACAATAATGAACTACTCTTTTTCTTACGAAGCAGATATGGAAATTCTCATCAAATCAATCAAAACTCTGACACTCACTGCTCATTCTCGTAGCTATAGATCAAGGATGAAACATGGAGCTCGCACTATAGCATCCCTCCAGCTCACACGAGAATTTTTCAAATATCAGTTTGCCCCTCGGCGGTCTCACCGAACTTCAATCATCAAAGAGAAAGAGAGGGAGGGGGAAAGAGAGAGAGAACGTTACCAGCACCTCGCGTTCAATCAAGCCCGGGCTGTGCTGGCACGCGCGTGTGCGCGTCTAATGAGCGCACGCTGACCCGGCCGCGCGCAAGCCCAGAAACACCGCAAGCCACATCGCGGCGCCAGCCGGCCGGCCGAACAAAGTAAACACATCATCGTGGAATCCAATAACCCAGATCGTTATCGAGCGCCGGCCCCGCAGATCGCTATCAATCCCAGGAGCGCGGCTTTCACGGTTCGGCGGCGCTGGTGGCGGCGGCGGCGCTGTAGCCCGATAAGATTGAGGAGCACAGGTGCGCCGCGGGCAGGCAAGTGCGAGTCAAAGGAGCGAACGGTGTATATATACGCGCG
>UCWB01003748.1:0-12156 GCA_900474355.1 Torymus geranii | reverse complement strand
TTTTACTAAATTTTTTTTTCAGTGCGGAGCTTTGACTCCTTTTTTTCCCTCCGTGGGACGAGAGCCGCGCGAAATGATGCGGGACGTAGCCGAGGAGAATGAGGGTGGGAATATGTGGGCTACTGAGATTTTTCGGGATGAGTTAGGAAGTTTTTTTTTTCGTTTGTTCTAAAAGTTCGTTATTAATTTATATACGTTAGATTTAATAGTGTTATATTTATTGCTCGAGTTTCATTATGCGAGCTTTAATTATTTCCCACCGCGAAATTTCAAATGATTATTAATTTGTTTTGATTGTAGCTTATTAATTATTATAGCAGTAATGAAAATTCGGTTGATTGATTCATTATCCGCGAGTCAATTTAATATCCGGATAATTATTATATTATCTATTTGTTCGTTTATCATTTCCACCGGCAACCTCGACATAATTATTTACAGGACAAAGGCAAGTGTCCGACACATCGGTCGAGCGCAACTTAATTATAACGTCCAAAATCAATTACAAGTCCATTGATATAAACTAGAAAATACGTCACTTTCTATTGCGGCCCGATTACTCCGCGACCGCACACCGTAGTGGATTAATATATTGCGTCGGAAGAGCGATAATAATAGCATCGCGGGAACGAACCAATTGATATATCGAAAATAACAGAAAGCAATAAAATTGATCGAGCTTTGGCGGGCGGAAAACGAAAGCATATACATCACTATCGCGCGCCGACACAAAGGATTTCTCTCCGGCCCTTCTTCTCGGTGGCAAAAAGGATGAGACAGAGAGAGATGATTAAGGATAGCGAAATAACCCGGAAACTATATTCATAAATAAATCAGTGGCGTCAGCTGCTGCAGGGAGAGAGAGAGAGGGGGGGATGACTTTCTCGATGTACCGCCGCCGTCGCTGCTATTCAGCCGTGGTGGTATATGGGACTGTGCCGGAATAATGTGCTCGATTATGAACCTCCTTCGAGAGCATTGACTTATACTACTGACTCTGTCGAGTAGTTTATCTTACAACGTCACGCTGATGTTTTTGTTTTCAGATTTAGCCGGAAATGTTGGCCGTTTTAAGGAAAACAACGTCGTTTAAATCCTTGCAAGACGTTTTATTCGATAAAAAAAAGAAAATAAATCTTATATTACCTAATATGTGTGCAATTCTCATCAAAGTGGCGACAAAACCTAAAATAATGATTTGAAAAATTTTGTTTTCGAGCATACCTTCGGGTTCCGGTTTTTCTTCTTTATTATAGTATATAAAATGAAGATCCGCACTTGTACAGCATCCATCAAGTGGGCTACTTTTTCTAGAGCAACTTCTTACTTTTTAAGAAAATGTCAAAAAAAGTCCTCCTTTTCAAACCAGAGCCATTTAACTTTAATCAAAGTTTCAAAAAAGAAATTAAAACTAGAAAAAGAGCTTTATACTTTTTTTTTAATTAAAAAAATGTTGTTTCCTTCAAAAGTTATAAGGGTTTGAAGTTGAACGTCGAAAATGCATAAAAATTTACAAATCGCAGGAATCGGCAGCGCCGACCTTTTTATGCCTTTTTTAGATTGGTCCTGGGCTAAATGGCTGTGGTTTGAAAAGAAGAACTTTTTTCGCCATTTTCTTAAAAAGTAAGAACTTGCTTAAGAAAAAGTAGTCCACTTGATGGACGCTGTACAACTGCGGATCTTCATTTTATATAGTCAAATAAAAAAGAAAAACTGGGCCCCGAAGGTGTGCTCAAAAAAATTTTTCTAATCGTGATTTTGGGGTATGTTGCCACTTTGATGAGAATTGCACATATAAACTAGCTTTATTCAAACCCACAGCAGCGCTACTATTACTACAAATAACCCATTACGCATACAACGAAGAATTGCCGAACAACCAACTGTTCCAATTATTCAAACTACCAGCAATCCATGAATTCGCAAGGCAATCATCGTTCCAAAATCCACACAGCCCATCATCGCGCGCACACAGAGCGGCACTTCGCAATTCATCACCTAAAAGTAACAGCAGTCGGTGCGCCGCCGCATCCTTCGCGCCCGGGACCACTTGCGCGTAATGGAGTTGTTCTCGGACGGTCAAAACTTCTCGAACAGCTCCCACCCCTTCGCGATTACGCGAAACTCTCTCTCATTCTCTCTCTCTCTCGCTCTCCTGCCGCTCGAGTTATTAAGTATTCACACCTCGCTGCGTTCGCGCGCCGTGCATTGTTGCACATCGACACGGCGCGTGGAGCAAAGTGGATTGCAGTAGGGCGCACGAATTGCCGCGGCAAATCGTTTACGGCCGCAGGGGGAGGCAGAGGAGGCGGTAAACCTTATACGGGCGTAGTGCGCCGTGTAAAGTACGTAAGAGCGCACTGGTGGTAGTAGTACTGTTGTGTGGGGCGACGCGTGTCTCGCTGATTATCCGCCGGTTGCGGTCGTCGAGGAATATTTCGCGCGATGGGGGGAATTGAATGGAATATATACTACTTTTGAGGGGGAGGGTTATTGTCCCCGGTGTGTGCAAGTTTCGCGTTTAGTGGAAAAGGGGCGGAAGGGTTGTATTTATAGCGATACATTTTTGTAATTGAATGTCTGAGTAAAAATAGCGGTGTAAAATTAAAAGCTCAAAGTTCGCGTACGGTAATAATAGATTTTCAAACTCGTGTAAAGGCAGCTATAGAATAATGGGAAATTCAATTTTAAAATTGAGCTCGAATCCTGCTCTCTAAAGTTGAATTAGTGAAAATTGCTCCACCATTTGAATTAGTCGAAAAAAATACTAATTAAATTAGTAAAAAATGATCCCGAAAATACCATTCCACTTCCGACCTATATACACCGGTACCTATCACCAGCCTCCCTCTTTCCCTCTCGATGAACCGCAGACCTCTCGGTCCATCCCATTTCTTTTCTATTAATCATCACGCTCTCGCAGCCGTGGCGACGAGTTTCGCGCGCGCGCACGGGACATAAATCTAATTATTAGTTTTGACGCACGCAACGCGCCCTCGAGACGATAAGAATGTTTGCTCGGTCCCTGCCCAAGGTCTCTCCACGCCGGGGTACTTTTATTACTATAAGAAGGGGAGAGCAAGAGAGAGAGCGTATAAATAAAAGAGCAATTTGTCATCATTTTTTTCCTCGCTCCGAGAGAGGGGACGAGAACGAGAGCGCGTATTTATTTCCCGACAAATTCCTCGTCCCCCGGTTCCACCGCACGGATTTGCGTTTCGAAAATTACTCGATCTGGCGCGGTAGGTACTGCGTTAAAGCCCTGCGCTTCTTTGTCGCCGTTGTGTATATAGCGGCGAGTATTAGCACGCGGAAATATTTATGCATCGGTGAATGAGAGACGGAATCGTTTAGCGTGTGCGCGTGTGCAGGCGCGAGTCGGTATAAATATTCGATTAAAACGCAATCGCCGCTGAATACGCGCAAAATAGTCATGATCATAATGCGCGGTGGATGAGAGAATCATTTTGCAGGCCGGGATAATTGCGTTAATAATTGATCGCGTTTTGGATTGCGTTCAGTTCCCAAACAAATTCGTTTTATTTGATTGTACAGAGATATAGAGAGAGAGTTGTTTGCGGATTCGGAGTTTGATAATTAATGAAACTCGAATTATATTTTCGCGATTTAACGGATCGTCGTCGTCTAATATTTTGCTATTAACCGCTTATAGTTAATACCGTATACAGTTTATTATTCATTAGTTTCACTTAATAATAATAAAACTCGAGTCGACTAGTTATGAAGATATAAATTGCGAAAATCATATGCATAATTTTGCAATAAACGTCCGTTAATCCACCTGCTAGCTGCAGTATACATACACGTTGATCGCTTATCGACTACAACTACCTCATGGAAAGAGAAAATAAAACGTCGACGACGTGACACAAAAATTAATAAGAACGTGAGACTATATTTATATTCCTCTTTGTAAATTACACTTTTTCTTATTTTTTTTTTACTCCACACGTTGCACAATTATTTTTTCCTCCGCATATATTTTTTCTCAAAATATCAAACTCACCTTATTTCAACAACATACACACCGTATCCTCGTAGAAAATAATCGCTCCCATAAACAGCACCACCAGCGGTGCAGCTCAGCCCCAATCCAAACCGCAAGACTAATTAAACTCGCACGGATAAAACCCGTGACACATACACACGTGTGCGTGCAAGAGCGCAACAAGAGGCTATAATAGACCCCGAGATGAGAACTGATGGCTCAACTGTGGCAACAGCACGCACGCACGCAGACACAATGCGAAACTTGCTAACCCCTCGGCAAGATGCGAGATTCGCGTATAAGCACTTTGACGCGGTTATATGCTTCGATTTGTCGTCGCGTGTCTGTTCGTTTGTTTTTTCTTGCTGTCGAGATTATTTTCTCGCGTGTGTAATATAGCTACAGGAGTCTCTCGCGCCTTTGTGCGATGAATATCGAAGCGTATAAGCACGCGCGCACCTTTTTACGCGCGATTAATTAATTGGAATTTATCGAGCCGCCGGCGGCGCCTCTCTCATGCTTCATACCACGGGGATAAGGGTTATATTATGTATACGCGCTCGGAGGCTGCGTGATGTAAATTATTACATTATATTAATTGATATCGCGCAGAGATGACGTGTACGTGTAAAAATGTTTTAATTAATGCCGGTGATAATTAACTTTGTCGTGTTGCGGAGTAGTCGCCGGGACTTTATGAATTGCACATCACGTCGTTGTCGCTGCTGCTGTTGTCGTTGTATATACATCTCGCGGATGGATTGTATAATTACGCGTTATTTCGCGGCTAATGAAAACTAGGCGACGTGTGTGTTCGGCGCGCGTGTACGCGATTTAGAAGCATAAATCATCAGCGCCGTTCTTAATTAAAAACGCACGAGTCACCGATCACGCGCTCGCTCGAAATTAATATTACACATATTATATATTCACTCGTTTCAAATCAAGCGCGTCGATCGTTACAGCGCAATAAAGAACTTCTTTCGACCGGGATTCTAGCTAGCAGCAGTGAGCTTCTTCGAATGAGATCAAAGAGATGCGAGAGCTTCTCACCGGGCCCTTTTGACGTGGAAGAGAGAGATAGAGACGCAGAGATAGCGGATCCGATTTAATCAAGGCTCGAGCGCACGCGTGCAATTGTTTTGCCCGACAGCTGCTGCGTGAGAGATAATCGTGTGTCTACCCGGTCGGACAGCTTGTCAGCAAGAGTCGAAATTAATGTTGAGTCTCTCTGGGTATAGTCTTTTTCTTTATTCGATTGCGCGATGTTATATTCGGATAGGTGTCGGATCAAGTGATTTTTGTATTTATTTATTACGAAATGAGACTACAAACTACAACAGCGGGGCGAATATTATGTCTATACTTTGTTATTGAATATTTCAAGTATTTGTCTAACATTTTACTACAAAGCTTATTTCTATAGGTGAAATTCTACGCATGATAGATGATGCGAATAAATAAATCAGCGAAATGTTGAGAACGTACACACGTATTTGAATTATATCATTGATAACGAATACGGTGATGATAAATGCACGGTATGCGTTTCGAATAATCCAACGCATTTAACAAGATGGCGGCAGAGATAACATTCGCGAGCGGAATAATTAAATACAGAATTAATGGCACTCGATAATTGTAAGATAATATTCCCGCGCGCGCGCGCACATATAACGTGTTTATGGTCTATTTCCTTGCGTATTTCCGGGATTTTCTTCTACTCCCCTCGCCTCCCCCCTTCTTTACGATGGCTATCGCAAAGAAGATTATTCCTTATATATATTATGTTTACTTTCACGGTTATTCATAATCCTATTACGGCTCGTAATAATATTTCTAGTAGTTCGCGTGGCCGTATAATATAACTTTTATATAACAAAGTAAAATGATACATTAATGTTTATGGGGTACTTATGGGGACGTGAATGGCTTTCTCGTACCACATCAATACGGAGCAATGAACAAAAATGTTTTGTCTGTAATAAATGTGAAAAAAATGTGTTACAATACTATAAATATATTTTGAGGTTCTGCATTTTCTTGTAATAAGAGATATTTACTCGCAATATGGAACGTTTAATGTATTTTTTCCATTTGCAAGATCCTATCAATTTTTTCTTCTACCAATCAATATAACATTCCAACTCAATCCATCCATTACCAAAAGGTATAGTTAATTTCAGTCAAAGCACTTAGTTACCATCGCACACAAACCTCTCTGAAAAGACAACCATTTAAAGTTCTGCGTTTTCAGGTCACTCGTCGAGCGCGCAAAAAGGGAAGAAGAAGCAGCAAAAAAAAAACTAATCCTCTTAAACAGCGCTCAAAGAAGCGGGCAACAGTCGCACTGCACTACTCGCGGATTTCTTTAATGTACCTTAAAACGCAAAGAGAGGCTCGCGCGCGACGCACAAAAGAGCGCTCGCAGCGCGCGAGTATTCCATTTTACTTACGCTGAACGGTATGAGAGAATTCTTCACCGAAGGAATCATCCACTGCTGGAACAGCGACATCACAACCTGGCATCCCACGACGACCTCCAGAATCCGCTTGATTAAAAACCTGCGCAGACAGAAAAGGCAAGAGAGAGACCATCAGAGACACATCGTGTATAAAGAGGGGGAAGAGACGCGAGCGTTGTCGTCGTCTCTCGAGAAATACAAACAAAACCAGAACATAGAGGGGGTGAGGAGAGAGAGAGCAAGGGGACCGCATAACCACACGAAATCGGATATCATATTCCGGCACTCCGCGGTGAATTTATTCCTCCTCAACGCGAAACTTATTGCGGATAAAGATCCCCCCCCCTAACCCCTCCTTGCTGCACGGTAATTTATATATGCCGCGCGCGGCGCGTGTTTCATTGCGATAAAAAGGAGAATTTATCTCACGGTGTGTCTCCCCCGAGCGGTGGCTCGAGAGATGAAAGAAGGCGACCCCGGGGCCGTTGTAAATTACATCGGGAGGAATTCATCGACGCGGATCGCTGCAGCGGCTTAAAACACGTAGCGCGCCGGCCGGGAATACATCACTGTTAGCTGTACCTACCGCGGGCTAAATTCTCTGGGCACTGAAACGACCATGGCCCACTTGGATGTTATTTTACGGGCGACGTTGACGTTGGAGAAAGGAGGGAGGATGGTTGTTTTGCATTGACGTCGAGATTGTAGGGTTTTTTATTGGTTTTATTACAAGGAATTGTAACTTTAAAAAGGCACTTTATTATTTAGAATGATATAATAAAGAAATAGCTATATTCTTAAGCATACGAATAAAATTTATTTGATAGCGAGGTATACCACAACGACAAACCCTCGGAACGCGGGGTTGCCCAAACTATCGCAATGAACGTCGATTTACTTCCCTTCGCCTCCCTTTTTCCGAGAAAATTAGATTGATATTGAATGAAACGTCCAAGAAGGGGACGAATTTTTTATTTCCGTCGTTTGAATGAGCGCGGGGGTATAGCGAAAAATGGAAAGTGGTTTCACGCGGGGAAGGAGAGAGAAGAATCTAAAAGGGGGCCGGGCTCGGAGCTTCCGAATCATTTTTTACTTTTCACGGGATGTTTTTGTCCGCCTGCGTAAGACGAATGACGCGCCCTCGCTCTTTCTCTCGAAGCGGACGATTTGTCAGAGAGTATGAAGTTATCAGGACGACGGGCATACGCGTAGTTAATTTAGTTTCGGCGCGTATGTATGTGTATAAAAAATGTCCGCGCAGAGAGATACGCGCAAAGGAATTCCCCGATATTAATTTGATTTCCGAGCCTCGTATATTAAATTAAATTCACGTGCTATGTGTGGACAGGGAAAAGTACGCGCGTGTGTGTACATGACGAAATCTCTATTTTAGACGGGCGAATAACGCGAATTTTTTTGTATATTATCACAGAGGAACGTACTCTTTTTTGCGAAAACAAGAAATATCGGGGGGATGTAAAAAAAGAAACACTTTTTTTTTCAAAATCGAGAAAATGGAAAAAAACGCGCGCTGCAAATGTTTGACCTAGCAATGCGGAACTCAAATTCGCTGTCTGCGCGCGCGTGTGTGTATGTGTATTTTTCTGCGTATGTAAGTTGAAAACGAGGATTTAGCTTCGGAGTTGTTCAAATTTTTGCCTGGACATTTGAAATTTTTACGGCAATGTGCGCGCGCGCGTGGCATTTTTTGCGAATAAACATACCTAGGTTATAGTGTCAAATATGTCTCTGTCGGGATATATGCGGAATTATTCGAGATAAAACGTTGTTTGAGTTTGCAAATTATACAAAAATAAAATTGAAATATCGCGTATATTTACCGAACAAATTTATTACCTTTTATTTTACTGGCCGAATAACATGATTTACTAACAACGTCGACTAAAAAGTTTTATATTTCCTTGCATTTGTGTGCTGCGAGTGCCAAAGTGAATTTAAAATTATGAGGAAGGATAAAACAATTATGTAACAATCGTAAAGTTCGCTGCAGCTTACGCCCCGTCGAAACAAACACCAAGCAAAAAGAAGCAATCAAATAATAGAAAAGCCTAATTAATTATGAAGGCCGTGGGAGAAGTACGTCATTCAAAGGCCACTCCAAAGTCGGCCCGTCGAATAAAAGTTCGCGGCACTTTAATTAATATCCACGTCCTTCTAAAACTACATTTCGAAAACAAACCGGTTCGACGCCAAAAAGGAGGAACGCGTCAAAAAAGACCGCTTCTACTCCCACCCTCGAGAGCTGTCGAGCCGTCCGTCCAACTTGGCATAATTAAAAATCCACTATTAAACGCTCGAAACGGGCGAATAAATAAAAAATAAAGTAAAAAGTGTAAAAAAGAAACGTACCTCTTGCGGATCCTCGTTGTCCTGGGGAAGTTTAATTCATAGCAGAGCGTCGGCGCGAAGATGTAGTAGTAGAGGTCGGACAGATTCAGGTTGTCCGGATATTGCACCAGAGCCTTGCCGCCGCCGTCTATCTCGTGTCCCGTTTCATCGGCGTCGCCGCCGTTTTGTTTCACCTCTGCCGCTGCGAAAATAGAGAAGAGAGAAGAGCGCGCGTACGCCTGTTAGTATATGTATGTGTGCGGCTGATGGGGGTGAGATGGATAGACCAGACGCGCGCGCATTCCTAGTTGAAATATCAAGCGTCGGGCGTCACCGGAGGGGAGCCGAACACAACCATCCACCTGCCATCGTCGATTTTTCTCATTATTATTTACGCTCGTCTGAATGCTGCCGAGCTATTGTGCGCTATTGCAGTAGTCGACGGACGATGGTAGTCTCGTATAGGTGATGGGGGAGGTGAAATTTTAATAAGGGTATGTGAGTGGGCTGTTGTTCTACGTCGATTTCAATTCTGAATGCGAAGCTTT
Organism: Torymus geranii; assembly: GCA_900474355.1. Lineage (NCBI taxonomy): Eukaryota > Metazoa > Arthropoda > Insecta > Hymenoptera > Torymidae > Torymus > Torymus geranii. The sequence continues at coordinate 2,785 of UCWB01003748.1, read as the reverse complement.
TTTCGAAGATGGTGCGGCGTGCTGAGTAAAAGTTTGTGGTTGGCATTTTCTCCTTTTCCATGAGTGAATTGGATATAATCTTATTGTGTGATAAAGGAGGATGGCCTTAATCACACATTTTAAATATTAATACAAATCCTATAAAACAAGTGTATATATGGAGAATCTATATAAAAACTTAAATATCTACGTAAGAATTTGCTTATACAGAAAAAAGAAAATATTTATTAACAGTCATTGTTTTCAATTTTTACTACTGAATGTCGGACGTAATTTGAATTTTTTCACCTACTTTCCTACATTTTCAATTTTCATATTTCGACATTTTCCATAGATGAAGACATACGTGGATATCTTCCATGATGGATTGTATTATACACTTGATCATTGAGCTTTGTCTCAAATATATGTATGAAATCATGCTAAATAATAAACGGTACAAATACTTAATTTTTTAAAATAAACGTATACCAGTATCTTTAAACATTTCCCTCAATAAGTCATTAAGTTCTTATTCTGAAAATATACTCACAACAGTCTTTATACTCCTAAGGTGTAAAAGCACCTTTCAACCTTATCTCCATTTTAATTCATTAAATTTCAATGTTCCACCTTTCATCCACCCCTCCCCCAAAAAAAACACACAACCATTCAAGACCTCGCGCATCAACCCGAAAGCGTCCCGTATAGTCACAACCTATAAAACACGTTTACCAATGCGCGCGCCAACGCTCGCGAAGAAGAGGCGGAAGAAAAGCAGCGTTAGCGGAAAGCGTCCACGCGCGTTTAATTAATTACTCTCTTTCTTTTTTCCTCACCCCCCATCATCCACGGGCATTTTAATTAATTAGCACGCTCGCGCTCCGTTACCATCGCCTTTATTTTCTTCAGGGCGAGCGCGAAGGGCTTCTTCCGCTTAGGATAATCCGGTGTCGATCGAACGATCGATCCATTCGGCTCTCATATATATATATATATACGCATCACAGTGAAAAAGGCGCGCATATATACATGCTATTAAACGCCCTTTCGATTAATCGAAAGCGTAATCCAATCTGCGCGTAAGCCCCTTAACTTTAAACGTGTTATATTGTGCGAGGCGTATGACATATAGTGTATGCGAGGAAGTGAATAAACGAGTGACGAAGATTGACCGATGCAGGCGGGATGTGTGCACGTACGCGTTGCGGCTCTTGGCAAGCTTCCCGCACCTCGCCGGCGTGTAATAAGGCGCAAAGAATTCGGCCAAATGAAATTTCCCCCTCCGCGAGAGTGAGAGAGAGAGAGAGAGAGAGACAGAGATGTTCTATCTCGATGGCACTCTGCGGGAATGAGTGTGTATACGTGTGGAGGGTGTAGCAGCGCGTGCATCATTTACTAATTTTAATTAAAACTTTTGCTGCCCTCCTTTCTCTCACTCTCGCGCTCTGTCGAGTGCTGCAGCAGCAGTGGTACCGAGAGCGCGCACGTGTTTTTCTTGCCGTTTGATTATTCTGATACGTTAATTTGAGTTGGCTTTTACTTTGTGGCTCTTGGCACGTTGAGTCAACATTCACGCGTAATGGGATAGCTGCTTGGGTCTGTCTTCCCTCCTCCCCCCATTCTTCTGGTTAAAGATGATTAATCAGGTTAACGAAATATTTGCTTTGAGAATTTGCGTTTCTTACTTTGTTTTACTTTGCTTTCTTTAGTCAATTAATATGAACTTGAATACACAAGTTGTGTGAACAGATGGTAGATGTTTTTGTTGACTTAATTTAATTTAATTTTACAGTGGTGGTGCGTGATGAGCAGTTAAGATTATTTCTTTCGTGTGTTTAATTACGTACGTGCCTGAATGTTTTTATCTTTTGCAGACTCAAATTTTCATTTATTCTTTCAATTATATAATATATACTTCAAGTACTTGAAAATATAATGCAAAGAGTTGAATTAAGAGTTGAATAATAACTCTTAGATATCTCTAACGTCTGGGTATTGAAAAAAGACAGGTTTCCATGGTGAGAATGCCAGTCACATATATAACATCAGACTGTTTAAACTAAATGTTTCACAATAATTTAATCGTATTATTAGAAACCTCCAGTGGTGAAAAATATAGATTTACCAAAACATAACCAAGAAATACTGAAATTAAATTTATTTCTAGTACTCCTCAAAGATAGATAAACGAAAACTATATTTGTCATGTTATCAGTTCTTTTAAAAATGAACAACAGCGTGGTTCATTTATGCTTAAATTTATTTTTTCTTCGAGAAATGGGAGAATATGACAGAATTAATTGCTTCTCCAATTGTAAAAAAAAATGTTCTCTGTTTCCATCTACCTCTTATGGACCGAGCTATTTCTCGACTAAAAAACGTTTCCTGCTTCCGCCAGGGGTAACGACCCCCGTCTTCATACTTTGCAATACCACTCGCAGCAACAAACTACAAAACCCTCTTCTCTTCCGCCATATTAGCCTTCGCGAATTCAATCTCCCAGGATGCATAAACCCCCGTTTACATTCCAATTAAAAACTAATCCTCACGAGCCCTCTCCCCTCCTCCACCCACGACGCGAAATTAGAAATGCAGCAGCGAAATTCGCCTCTCCGCATGATATTTGAATCCGAAGTGGCGCGAGCCATTTCTCGGCAAGCAGAAGGGACACAAAGATTGCCGGCAATCGTTTTAGCGGAAAGCTCATTGTGCGTGTCGCAGTTTATTTGCTTCTCTCTCTCTCTCTCTCTCTCTCTCTCTCTCTCTCTCTCTCTCTCTCTCTCTCTCTCTCTCTCTCTCTCTC
>UCWB01003747.1:0-12166 GCA_900474355.1 Torymus geranii | reverse complement strand
ATTCTTTACATTCTTGACACCACAATCTTGATATTGTATCGAAAACTGTATATAAATATTGTATCGATTATTGTCTTTAATATTGAGGCAAAACAATACAACATCAAGATTAATCTTGCTACATCGTGCAGCCCTACTCTTTCGCTTTCGCGATCACCTCACTCAAGTTCATATTTCCATTTCGCAACTATATTCGAACGTATACCACATATACGTCCTTTCGTATAGTCGAAGTCAATTTTAACGTCGTGCGCGTTAAAGTGCATTTTGATTCGCCGTTGCTCTGGCTTAACTATACACACGGAAAGCCGCGACGCCGCGGATTTTATAGATTTCCGCGCGGCATTTTTGCATATGTCGCGCGCGGAAAGAGCAAGTCTCCCGACAGCGGTTGCAACCTGCACACCGGCGTTTGCTTATTTATACGTTATATGTCGCATACGAATTTCAGGAGATGCGTCGAAACCGTAGCAGGAAGACGAGAACGCTGGTATATATTATACATCTATCCGTATGTGCAGTCACCGAGTGCGCGCTATTCTGAATAGCGGCGTTCGATCGATCGTACAATGCACGTATGTCGGTTTACGAGCTGACTCCTGCGCACGTGCCAGGTGATATTTCTACCCAAGTGTCGTGTGCTGTGTTAGTATAGGGGAAAAATTATTTCTCATATTTATTTCCATAAGGAAAATTGATGCCCGCTCTGTCTTTTTCCACTCTTTCTATTAACCATTAACGCATTCTATGAACATTTAGATCATTGTATATTAAACGCTGTGTATTACATACTTTGAGAAAAACATATAATGATCGAATTTCGGAAATTTTTCGGACTCAAAATACCGTATGGTAATAGTACAAATTAATGTCATTCAATTATCTGCATTATACCTTTACATTATAGAATTAGAGTTTATAATTATGACAATCAAGCAAATTTAAATTTTAATTACAGACGATTATTCTTCAACTCGCAGGATAAATCTTTCCATTCACCGAAAGACACGCACACACATACCCAAAGTTCTTTCTTAATCGTCTTAAATCTCTTTTTTTCTTATAACATGTTATATACCTCGCTTGCAAGATCAAAGCTCCGTGACGAAAAAGAAGAAAAAAAACTCCTGCAAATACAGATGAATAATATACTCTCGGAAAAGGCGGATTTTTTCTCTCACTCTTCCGCTGTGTTTATAAAACATCAACCGGCCCACACACGTGCGAGTTTATCAAACCCACGCGTATATACACGCGTGTACTTTGGCGAAACACGTGCCCGCGCTCTTGCGATGAATGAAGACGCATCAGCCCTCGGTCCCCCGGACCTTGAAACCGTACCGCGCGTTTTCTCTCTCTGTCGCGTGCGGACTGTGCACAGACGGGCGCTAGTCACTTATGGCTTCATTAAAGCGCTCGTCGGCGCAAGTATAAACCCGTCGGCCGAGCGGGGGCCTATGAATAGCATCATGCGGCCCGACTGCGGTGGCAGAGAGACGGCAGTTACGTGTCGACGAACAATGACAGTCCAGAAGTCGTCGTCGCGGTCTCTTCCGAAAAAGGAATATGCGTATATATACGTATGCGAAGAAGAGGAGTATACGTGCGTGCGTATGTATACGAGATCTGGGCTACTTGCTTTATACGATCGATTTCTGGATTGGATTGCCGTGATTCCGCTTCGAGAACGTGACGCGAAATATTCGATATTTCTGTGAATCGATTATATTAACATTCGTTGCTTGACTTTCAATTCTATCGGTTTTATCAGTTATTTCAATTGAGTAAGATATTCGATTAAGAATCGTCACTTGGAGTCTTATAATAATTAGTTACTGCTACCGGGTAAATATTCAAGTATTGAAACAAGGATGATTGCATATACGATTACACTTCATATCGAAGATAACTATAATGTTTTCATTTTTAATCGAGTAGTTATTTTAATAATTGCATAATATTTAATCTTATAATAATCTCAAAATTAATCATACGATATATATGAAAATTCTCGTTTGATCCCGATGTTGTAATGCGAGAGTTTTACGTACATAGCTTTTTATTACACGGTTATCCAATATCCAATGGAAAAAGGGACTGTTGACATTAATGCCCATTCAAATATTAGCAGCAAATTGTTTTAAAAAATGAATCAATATTTATATTTGGTTTCCCCGATCCTCGCCCCGAAGAGAATGTTATACGCATTCCACGCGTTTTTAATTAAAAATGCAGTTTACCTACAACAAATATACTGTATTTATATTTATCTCACAAAAATTGCATGGAAACACAGGCGATTACCAAAATCAGCTCCAGTCGTCGCGCATATATATTTCGGTTCCACGTGCAGAAAGTGATCATCAAACTCAAAAGACGTTTCCCAATAATCCTCCGCGTTTTATCTGATCGTCTGGCTCTTTGTTCGCTAAAAAAAAGTCTATCGCGCGCTCGCGAAATCCAGATGGCCAGATTACAAAGAATTGCATTCTCCCTTTCTGTCTCTATTTTGCCTATATAGACACCAAAGCTCTTTTTGCAGGCGAAAAAAAGAGGCAGGATGAAAGGCCTGGCTTTGGATACAAATAAACCAATCAAAGTCAGCGTCTCTTTCTATATACGTGCGCGTATGTCGCGTGCGTTATATGCCGATTCCGCGAAGTCTCTCAGGTGCTGAGGCGAACGCAGTCTCCGGGACAACGGCGGCGGCGACGACGGCTATTTCTTCGAGGCCAGTACGCGCGTGCGCTAATAATTCCGGGGATGCCATCTCGCCGACAATTGATTCGTTTACAAAGCTCGCACGTTCTCGCATCGGTGAAGCGCATCCCTGATGATGTTGCGCGTGCAGATATGCCGCTTCGTCGGGGACGTAACCCGTCGCGTGTGTGTGTGCATAGATGCGCGAAGAACCTGCTGCAGGCGAAGTGAACGCGTCGGTGTATGGCCACCGTCACGCGCCACTTCGAATCAATAAAACAAAAACGTATCAAAATATAAAAGAAGCACAGGCGCCAAAGATTCGATAAAAGCCCGGGCATGTGGCTGGAAGGTATTTACGCTGGTGATAAACTGGTGGCATGGGATGAGGTATGAAACATTAATTAGTAACGATCGAATTGAGAATGATGAATGCTCGGTTAATCCTGGCATGCAGTTATATTGGCAGTATTGAAATGATCATTCAATAAGGTTTGATATAATGTTTAAATTCTAAACGGGAATGACACTTTTACCAGTGATAATAGACAGATGTGGTTCGTGTCAAAAAATAAAAATTGTTATATGTATGATAAGGATAAATGCTAATGATGGATCATAGCATAAAGCCATAAACGTCGAATAGGAAATTAATAGTCTATAGTAGTAGAGTGAGATACTCGGAGAATGGCTGTGATGATCGGAATATTTGATTTCGACATATATGTATAACCTGACGAAGTTCTGGAGATCTTCAGGTCTATAAAATGGACTTCTTTTTGATGTTGAAGTTTTTCAGAAAATTCTGCCATTTGTCTTTTCTGTTTTGTATTTTCCATCCAAAATAAAGGCATTTTATCATTTAGTTATATAAAATTTTAATATTAAAATATTTTATTCGATGGCATGATTTATGCAAAGACTTCACATATAATTCAACGACTTATTGTGTGTTATGTACGTTTTAACGTCAAATATGCATCAATAAATTATGCCAATAGAATCAAGCCGTACTTATAAATAAATAAATCGAAAAATAGTGGTCAAAGCTTCTCGTGTACCCCTTGTTGGTACAAACTCCCTAGCACTATAATTGTGCAAAGCTTATTAGCGTTTAAATTTAACGTTTCCTATCGTTTCCTACTGTACATCTCATAGTAATCTAAATTCGATCAATCTTTAAAAGCAGATAACTGTTTCATTTTATTTTTTCGAAACTCAATTTTTGTCAACTTCCGATGTGCTCACTCCTGTGCGCATTAAATGTAATAATGCATAATAAATATATGAAATGTTAGCACGGTATGAACCAATAACTCTAGTGCGTTTAATTAGGAAACATAGTTTAAATTATCGATAGCATATTAAATTCATGTATTAAAATATGTAAAATATAGGTTAACAAATAGCAAAAATCCAAAGAACTAAATTTTCTCGATATTTAATATTATTTGATACTCACCTTCTGAATTACTAACAAAAAACTATTTTTTCTTCGTAGTTTTCCTTTTTTTATTAAAAACTTTACTATACTACATTTATGTAGGCATGACCAAGTCTTTTTCAACGGTTCAAGATTATTTTCGAGTGTTTTACGATTACGTGGAAAAAGAAATTTAAATTGCGAAGAAAAATCCCATTTGGAAAATTTCCTCGTATATTTCGAAACTTTCCAGCCGTGTAATATTACGGCAAATTATCAATCGGATAATTGCTTCAAAACAACAGATTTGACCCTTTAGGTGAGTATAGTATACTATAATAGACCTTTCGCAATTAACAGCGAGCGGTATACACGTTTAATTTAGTGTATACGTCGTAAGCGCGAGACGTTACTGCTGTGAATTTTGATTAAGCGCGAGCTGCATTCGTCTGACCGTAATATTATTTCGAGCAAGCAGCTATACTTTGTTACATACATATACGAGTATGTCAAATACTTATTACCAGAGATTAGTTTGTTAAAATCAAAGAAACATATAGAGATATATGATTATGTCGAGACATCATTTTAGTTTTAATGCAAGGGTATTAGAAAAAACTAAGTGCGGATGTTTTTACTTATAAATTTATTTAAGTAATGCGAAATTAAACAAATGACAACCCAGAACAGCTTTGCACACATTTTATCAAAAGCAAAAACGCTTCGCGCGGAAAATCAAGCCGCAATATCTCAGTCTGCAGACACGCTGCGCGGCAGTGTCCGTTTTTGTTCTATGGTTGTTTACACCGCGCTATATCGCGGAACAACCAAAAAGTCCCCGGCGAGATTCTAGCTCTGCCGCGGCACTTGTGTGCGCGCGCACGAGAAGGAGTGAGAGACAGAGAACGAGCGAGAGAGAGAATTTAATGAAAGCGCGCCCAATTATTTTAAGGCGCGCGTATATACCGCACAGTGGCCCATACAACAGGCGCAGCAATGCGCTTGTATGTATCTACACTTTACGTGTATTATAGTGGAGCGCGCGCGCGCGAAAAGAGCTAAATCGGCCGTTCTTGGCTGTGCTTAAGCTCTCCGGGCCGCGTAAAACGGCTCGCGGCGGTGCACGGCAGCATTTCATTACTCGCGCCCTACACCCCCGCCCGCGCGAAGTTATACTGCAAATGGCGCGCTCGTTCGCGTAACGGCTCCATGTCGGCCGGCGTGTTGCAATCTCTGGCGTTCCAGGGCCGAAAGTGCGCGCCCTTTTACGGCCGAAATGCCCCTTCGGACCGCCTCGTTCGTTGTTTTCCCCCCGTGCGCTCGCGCACCGTATAATTTCGCAATTCGCGCGAGCGCGCGCGAGTACCGATATATGCGGGAACAGCAGTTCCGCGCTGTCTCTTTTTTCCTCGAGTGTGTGTCTGGGTGTGTGCGGCTTTTCGACTCTTTCGAGACTATATACATGGTGCTCAGATGCTGCTGCTGCTGCTGCTTATATAGTCTTTAGCGCTTAGATCATCTGCCTTTTTTCGCTTTTGCTTATTTGCAGATTTTCCTTTGTAGTGCAGGACACGCTTGTGCTTATTTGTTGAATGTTATTTTTCTCACTTTTATTTGTATGTAATATATGGTATATACTAGAGGATAATAAAACCCGTTCCCTTTTGTTTTTTATGGCTATAAAAACGAAATATGACGAAATTATATAGCTATATTTGTTGATCAACACAGGACTGAAAATTATATCTATCAGATATTTGGACTAGGGCTGCACGATAGTGGAGTGCAGACAAGACAATGCGGTATTTACGTACTTATATTGTCACGCTCTTGTGAATTCTTGAAAATTGCTCTCTTGTCTTGGTCTTTTCAGTAAATATGAATAAAGATATTATCGTCTTGTCTTGGAATTCTTGTTCATATTGGAGTTATGCAGATAGGCTACAGTAAGCAAGTCGCTTGTTAAAAAAATTCTGAAATCCAAATAGCCGGGGAACGCGAGGTTCACACAAAAAATAGAGTTCGGTACACGTGCAACAGTAAGCAAGTCGATTGTTGATGATTCACTGTTAAAAATGTCCTTAAATTTATAAGAAACTTTTAAGTTACAAATGTTACTGAATCATTACGATTAGAAAATGTTTAGTTATTTTCAAGACAAAACTAGATTCTTGTATCGATTATTGTCTTGAATATTTAGGCAAGACAATACAATATCAAGATTAATCTTGCTATATCGTGCAGCCCTAATTTTGACAGGTAGAGTAAAATTCAATACAATAATTAGCATTTATAAATGAGTACGTATTATTTATCTTTATTTCAAAGCTGATATAATTTAATATTTTTATATAAACACGAATTCAATAACTTGGGGTGGGATACCAATATTTGTTATTTTCTTTTTACTTTTAATTCTTACTTAAATACTTATCTTTCTCCGTAATATAAGGAAACACTATGTAAAAAGTAGCTTCTAATCAATTAGTGTTGGCAATTTCACAGATTATAATAAACCGCTCTATTAGCCATAATATCATTGTTTATTATTTTATAGTAAAATAATCTCTTTTACATGATAATTAATCTACTTTAAAGAAATTCTCTTTACCAACTCAGGCATCCAACTTATGTGCTGTAGTATAGTCATAAAATTATCTCGACTGAAAGAGTCATTTCAAATTTCTGTAGGACAAAAGCCCTTGATTTAAATTCTTCCTCTCCGGGTCGGTGCAAGCAACCACCGACAGCAAATTTCCTGCGCCAGTACATATACACATAGTGCCTACATACAACTGTAGCGTTTACACTGGCCGTCAAGCAACGCGGCAATTAAATTCGCGTCACACGTGCGGTACGCGCGGACACTTTCGTGCCTGAAAACGTCAAAGGCAAGTTACTATATACTATATACTCTCGCTCGTCAGCGTATAAAGCAAAGACGGAAGTATGTAGTGAGACAGAGAGATGGAGAGAGAGAGAGAGCTGGTATTCGGCAACGACGAGAGAGCGAGGCGAAACGAAGAGGAAGAAGAAAATTGACTCTCCCGCCTCCGTAATTGCTTGTTTCATCTTAATAAACGCGGGCATGATGCTGCCGGTTTACAGCAGGAGAAACGCGCGCGTCCCGTTTAATTGGCGCGCCCAGCAGCCGCATACCCCGCCACTGTTGCAAACCTACCGCACACACACACACATACACATCACTCGTTTCTATCTATGTCTGTATACATGCACATGTGTTCGTACAGGAAGGTACTTGGACGGAGATGACGAGAGGAATGGAGATATTTAGCAGTGGCACACGCGCGTCTTTTGTTTGCAGCCAGACCCTGGATAATCTCTGGCGCAATTTTAGCTCTTTCCGCGCGCGAGTAGGAATTGAGCCTATTACGTGCGTAATATAACGATGCTGATGAAAGCGCTGCGGTGGCGGCGGCGTTCTTGCGTGCCGCGATAATAAGGCGCGGCGTGAAAAGCGCCGTGACAAATAGGACTCGGCTGCGTATTAATTTGATAAGCTGCATCCTGATTTAGCTTGATAATTGGCCCAGATAGAGGGAGAGAGACGCTCTGATGAGCTTTTTTGACACGTACAATAAAAAATGGAAATAATTACATCATTATACGCTGTATTATTGGATAATGGAGTAATGATGAGTTGTTTGTATTTTCTTATGAATGGATTTTATTGTATTATTTGTTAATTATTATGTAACAAACTGTTCATCGCTCATGTGAACTAGGACAATATGAGGCATCCAAAATAGGACTCAACACTGAGATATGAATATTTTATTTTTGCACGGATCTTCTGTAAGAAGCTTTATATTAATTTAAAGATGCTGTTATGGACAACAAAGACAACAGTAGGCAAAAAGTCGTTTCCGCGTAAAGTAATCAGAACGCCGAGTGTAATCGTTATACTCCTGTATACGACTCGATATAATTAAAGCTCGTCGATGAAGATCGAATTCGCGCACGCGCGCAAGCAAGTATACGTGCAGCTTCTTCCAGACACTTATATATCTACACCAATTCTCTCGCGAACAGTTCGCGAGTGTGCGGAAAGCCCGTGGCTTTCGATTTCCCTCGTTCCGATCCGCCGCCTGGAACGAAGACATATCGCGTCGAGCGTCGAGAGAGCGATCTCGTTCGGCCCTCTTGCCAAGGTAATCGTTATTTATAGAGTAGTTGCGCGAGCCGAATCTGTCAATCGTTATTTGTACCGGGGGCTAAGTACATTGGACGATGTTCTAACGAGCGTGCGAATAATGTATATAAGGAGGATCGGAGGTGCTGTAAGTGGGTATTAGTAGATGATTGGGGGATTTCTTGGGCTTCGTTCTCTTTTATATAGGATTTTCGTGATTATATACTTATATATATACACTTGCTAACTTGTTTTCTGCTGGATTATATACGAGTGGTTGTGTGTTAAAGTAATATCCAGTTGAGCGAATGGTTTGATGAAAAGATTGCATTAACAACTTATAATCTGTAAATATTTATATGGAGTATTTCAAACATTTAAATGATTTTATTGTTTAAACTGAATTAAGTAAATAACCAAATACACGAATAATTTGCAGAGAGCATTGCTTTTGCAATCTTTATGGCAATGAATCTAAAAATAAATTTACGGGCGTCAGAGACGTGAAATACCGAACTATTATAATACACAAAGTTTCCCAAGTATGACGAGTCGTCATTGAGCTATGTAAGTGCGGCTATTGAAAAACGTCACTGCCGGAAAATAATACAATTAATCAATCTGTGGAGAAAATTGCCGCGGATGTATGACTCCGCAGCCGTTTCCGTCAAAGTACTTGGAAACTGATTCAGATTTCTGACGTACACATAGAAATGCATTAGAAAAGTTTGTGATAATAAGCTCTGATGATCTTTAATAATCTTCTGACCTTTTTCTCAAACCTTATATATAAACTTGACAAACATTTCCTCCTTTTTCTATCGAAAAATAAGAAAAAGAAAGCAAAAAATGTGAAATTTACAATCTCGAAACTGCTTTCTACACACTATGCACCCTCTCCCCGCTCTCACATACATCCTGCCACCCTCCTCCGCTACAAATATTTCACAAAACGGGTTTAACAACCTCCTCTCACCTGCTCTCTCCTCCGCAGCAAAAAAAGAGAGAGAGGAGAAGAAAAAAAACTGCACACAGTACATTGCGCACCGGCTACATTGCAATGTGCACACGGGCGGAAGAATAAAACGGCCTGGCCGCATAAGATACAAAGAGAGCGCGCGCGAGAGAGAGTGAGACGGAATCAATGAGGGGGCGACGGCAGGCACACGCAACGAGAGGAGTAAAAAGAAGAGAGTAGCTGCTGCTGCTGCTGAACACCCACGAGCCGGCGCGGCACGCGGCAGCGACGGGTGAGTCAGCCTCGCGCGCTGCACGTTGGCCGTGTGTCGCGCGGATAAAGTGTCTAGAGAACGCGCGCAAAAGTATTGTCCGGCGCTCATTGAGCATTCATTGATCGGCCAGGCCGCGCTGGGGCTATATTTTTGCGCCCAGCCGGAGGAGGAGGCGTTGTGTGTGTCTGCATTATACATATTTCACGAGAGAGAGAGAGGGAGAGGGAGACAAAAGGATCGCGACTCGTGGCTATGTAAGCCGGGCACGTCTGGTAGCAGGAACTGCACCCGCGAGCTTTCGAATGAGCGGGGAAGGGGGAAAGGAAAGAAGGAAGAAAGAGAGAGAGAGAGAGAGAGTTGAGTGTGTGACATTTGACGTATAATACGCGCGGGTATATATGAGCTAAGCTTCTGGGATAGCCCTCTCGGCATTGCTGCGCGGCTGACTAAGCGCTAAAATTGATGTAATTTTCTGATTATGTCCGTGCGGGTAGTATATATTGTGCTGTTCGCGAGAAACGTTTGTAACGGTGATAGACTTCACATTCGCGATTTTCACGAATGACTATTTTTCTTTTTTTGTTATTACTGTACTTTGCGTTTTGGATATGTAATCAAGATAAGAAATAAAAAAAAAACAAAATAGTGTTAATTATATCTGGATTAAAAAGAAACCTGTGATTCCCAATTGTATAAATAACAAATTTAAACTACTTATAATGTACTCTTTAAAAAAGTGGCGGAAGAAATCTTTCAACAATAAGACTGCTTTTAAAATCTTATCTTGGTACTTTTGTTAAAAGTGTATCCTTGATATTTACTCCAAAAATCAAAATATCAGAAGTTGATACTTATTAATAACAAAAAAGGTTATTTATTATTAAATTTTGATTCGAAGCATTCTGGACAGAAACAAAAGCGCGTGAATCTCGCTATTATCATCTAATAAAGAATGAAAAATATATTATGCCAATAGCTAATTCCTCTGAGCTTGCGAATCGCGTATATAGATTTCACCACCTAAACCGCACGTATATTATACGTAAACCAATACTGCAAAGCGTGAAAGACAACAGTAAAAACTCATCCATACACGAGCTGCCATTCACTTTTGGATCTATAGAGAGAAGGGGATACCGCGCGAGGAGGCAACCAAAGGTCAGCCAGCAAAGTGCGTGCTTTTGGCGCAAGAAGAGCTGCGAGTAACTCTCGAGTATATATCCACGGCCCTCAGACGGAAATCCGAGGAGCAACGGTGCCGCCTCGACTCTCCCCCGAGTGTGCAACGCGTATAGAGGCGTATATATACACGCGATGCCGTGGAATTACGTGCTGATACTGGACCGCGCGCGCCAGCAATTTCGCGAGTGTATCGGATGTCGGGCGCGTCGTCTCCCGTTCTTCGGCTCTCTATAGGTACACGCGATCCGGAAATGATCAGCATCTCGCGAGGGGGAAGGATCGGGAATTTTGTCCCGGATACGAGGGCGCGGTCTGGGAACACACCCTTGTTCTATATATTATGGTTGATTTGCGAAGAGCATACTCCTGCGCACGGGGCGAGGGGGATTCGATTTCACCAAGCGATCGTAATAGTTTGGATAGCTTTTTGGATCTCTGATTTTCATTGCCATGAGCGTGTAAATTGTAAACTAAATATATAAATTAATCCTACATATTGCAAAGCAAATGAATCGGAGTTATTGCCGCTTCAATAATTTGCATCTTCTTCCGAGAAAAAGAAATTGCAAACTCTGAAATGAACTCTAAATTAAATTCTGCGAAAAGATTTTTACTGCTACACCGCTATGATGAGACGAGCAATTTTGTAAGAAGTTCCGTATATTTTACTCATGTCGTTTTCATTAACTAATAACAGACTTAACCTTGATATAGTCTGCATGCGCAACGATGGTATATACGTGGAAAATTGATCTTCCCAAATCTTCGTCATTTTGTAATCAGGTAAGTATGCATATGTTTCATTATCGAAGTTATTTAACAATCATTAAATTTTTTATGTATATCCAGGATTAAAATTTGTTTGCAGTGATCAATTCTATTACCTTAATTCTTGTACATATAAAGAAGTAAGATAAATTCCAATTCGCTAAGACAAGAGAATACTGAGATAGTTTAGCAGTACTCTTCCGATACAGAGTTAACTTCCGGAAAGTTTCAAAAATATCTCAACAACTACACTTTATAAGAAAATAACTAGGTATACCTATCACTTGTATTATATAAAAAAACTTGACCCCACATGGCTTATGTATTCTGGCTTGCATTTAACTATATAATTACGATATTTATTCGAGAACCACATTATATAAAGTTAAAATCGATATGTTTAAAAATACAGCAGCTATGTTTAACCACATTACGTCAGTTGTTTTTCATTCAATCTACAGGAGATCGACACTCGCGTCATGCCTATACGTAAATTCTCCCTTATAATAACGCACCGATTCCACACAGGCGTCCGATTCCGAGCCTTATATAAATGCATAGGGTCCAGACCGACATTATTATATTTCTTCCAAAGCGTCATAACCATCATATAGCTGCACCTCGGTAATATTTGATTGATGCACTGCGGCCGAACGCCCGATGCACTGCTTTGGCGTTTATTCCCATAATTTTCATATATATATATAT
>UCWB01003746.1:0-12150 GCA_900474355.1 Torymus geranii | reverse complement strand
GTCTTGCCTCAATATTCAAGACAATAATCAATACACTATTTATATAGTTTTCGATACCATATCAAGATTGTGGTGTCAAGAATGTAAAGAATCTTGTCTTGTCTTGAAAATAACTTGAAATTTTCTAATCGTAATAATTTGTCGAAATAATCATTCATCATTCATAACTAATTAAATAAAAGCAATTATTTAACTCTCATGCAAAGGCGTTTTTATTAACTCAATAAACGTTGATACTTGATGACTCCTTTATCCTCTCAGGCCGATTTACTTAGGTACGTGAGGCAACAGGGAGGAGGTGCGTCACCTAGCGGTGGTGTGCGAACTAAACTCTGGCCGGCGGCACATATATGGTACGAAAAATCAAATTTCAAATTTGGGATTTATTGATACCTACTTGTGCCGAAATGTTATTGTTGTTATATTAAACCTAATGTATTTGTAACTCAAAAGTTTCTTAAATTTAAGAATATTTTTAACAGTAAATCATTTAAAAAGGTCTGAAATCCAAATAGTCAACTCGCTTACTGTCGCACATCTGCGTAACTCCAATATGATCAAGGATTTCAAGGCAAGACAATGATACTTTTCATATTTATTGACAAGACGAAGACAAGAGAGAAATTTTCAAGAATTTCCAAGAGCGATACAATAATTACAGAAATATTGTATTATCTTGCTCTTGTGCAGCCCTATAATCAAAACGACGATTCAATTCTAGTTTGCACCCTTTTACCAGTTTCGCACACATTCAATATCAAAATCACCTCGCAGCTATAACAAAATTCGTTCAAATCACCGGTTCCAATCCACCATACAAACCTCGGTGCTAACGACGTGACAATCAATATCTTGGCAAAAACGAATCAAGATAAACACGATAATCTCGTTACAGTGTCATAGGAACGTAGCCGTGCTCGTCCTCTCGCGTGTAATCCGCAAGAGAATCAACGCTTCAGAGAATAAAATACACACACACGCACACACGAAGAGATAGAATGCGCACGCCCGCGCGTCGAGGCCCGCGATGAATGTTGCAATTTCTCCTCCGCGCAGACCATAAACCGCGCTTATGGCTCGTCAATGCGTGACATTTGCATTTACGCGCTCTGCCTGCGATAATTCTGCTCTCTATCGTCGCAGTAAGCTCGCGCGAGCGGAGAGAACTAGGACTGCGGTGCTCTATTGGTATAATACTGCTCGGATGGATTTGAGAGGAAATCTTCGGGCGATTGTCGAGCTCGAGGTTTCAGGGTAGATATGTATAGTGGATTTGATGCTTTAATGGAAAATATGTTACTGCGTGGAAAAAATAAATAGCTAATTCTACTTTTCGCACAGTCGATTTAACTCGGAAATAACGAGTTAATACTACTCTCATCGATGTCGGGTAGAAAAAGAATTTAAAAAAGTAGAATCCTACCTTTTATTAAGGGAATGTAGAATCGGCAGTCTAATTTTGAATATTAAGTTGTTTTTACTGTAAATAAAGTTAATTTGACATTTTTTAAATAGATGATTTTAAATGTTTGCTAAGCCAGTTGGTGTCACTGGCACAACAAGTTAAATTAGCTTTATTTTGTCCGTGAATCTTAAATAACGATGTTTGTCATAGGAAAGGGAGAAGGATAAAATAACGGCAACAATTTCATGGATTTCTTATAATTCCTTAATTCTAGGAAAAACATTGTTTTGTTAATATTTTAATGGAATAATTATAAATGAATTTTAAAATGTACATTTTTAAAACCTTCAGAAAATTTGCAAGAATATTAAATAAACTAAAATATACCGCTGTTCCTATTTTGATGTAAGAGTTTATAACCTTTTTGGTTATAATGTACATATTACCTTTTCTGCAGTTAATTTGACTTCGAAAAAACTGCGCTTCAAAATTAAGAACCTACCTCAACTCACAAAGTCTTCCACTTCTATCCATAATAGTTTCTTTACTTTATGACAGTTAAAAGATATTAATAAATTGTCAAATAATATAATAATCGCATAATTATAAAAATTCTACCTCACACGATGCATAACCAACACCGTCATTAACATCACAAACATAACCCAACGCCCAATTTTTATCGAGATCCCAAACCGTCGCACAAAAATTTTCGTAACATCTGCCACTACCTCTTCATGTACAGCCATCACCAGCAATGCAACTCCCTGCGGAGTTTCCGGCCCTCATTATCTCTCCCCCTCATTCTACCCCTGTCGCGGCGATTTCGGTCAATTTGACTCATTGAATTTTCCGCGCCACCGCCGCATTATTATAATCCAGCATCACGGGCGCGGGCGGCCTATATTTCCCGCTTACGCACTGTCAATTATTGATACGGAATTATTGGGCCGCAGAGAGAGCCGAGAGCTGATGCTACTATACTGTCCGAGAGTCGTGCATGCATTCGCGATTGTTAATGGACGATAATGGCCGAGAGCTGATAAATAAAATTTCGCCGCGAGATAACACGGCGCGTGGGTGCGAGTCTCTCTCTCTCTCTGTTTGCGTGCTATCTTCGCGTGGCTGGTTTTTTACCGCTGTCACACGCCGCGGGCGCCACAGTTCGTTAATTAAAGCGACGCGCGCGATGTGAACGATATGTTCGCGCACGCGCTTGGGTGGAGGTACTGTAATATGTATGTGTTTATATAAGTTTGGATTGAATATGCAGCGGTGGTGAAGGTAAATTGATTTTTATATATAAATAGCGGGTGGGAACGAAGGGGCGAAAAGATGGGTGTATAATATTTGGAAGAATTTTATAGTAATTTATGAGCGCGTTATATCGAAAAAAAAAAAACGATATCAAAATTTCTACATTGTTTTCCTTTCAACTCGGGTAATTTCAATCTCGCTTTGTAATTACGATGAGAAAAAGCTTTATTATCTGAAAGCATCGATGGGTATTACGCGCGGGGATTATTCTTCGCGTAAGAACATATTTGCTTTGGGCTACGGTAGCGCCCCGCGCGCCAGTGTTTTTTACGTATTGTTCGCACGCCTCGGCTTCGGCTGTTTAATTAATAAAGTTTGCCAGCCGGTGCGTTAAGGTTTCATTGTTAATCACAATAAAGGTGCGCCGTGAAAAGAGGGATCGCAAAGTTCGCTTCCGAGTAACGAACATAAAACTTGTACAAACAGATATATATCTACACATTACTGAGATGATGCAGTTGCATATCGAATCATCATCATTATTATTATTGTATGACCGGTAGCCGAAGAATCGTAAAGTAATCGCGCGCGTGCATCGTGTCTATATATTATTATACAGGGAAAATAAGCGCTGTCGTCGTTTAGCGCAAATTTACAGCTCTCCGAGCGAATTAATTTATCTCGGCGCGCGCTAAATAACGCTGGGGGTGGGAAGAGTAGCCGCGGACTTTTAAACAGGCGATTTTCAATAATGCTAACGAGGCTAAAAGCGCGCCGAACTTTACGACGCGCGCGTGTTATAATAAATAAAATTACTCTGATAAAAGCCACGGGTATATACTGCAGGGGAACGTCGTCGGTTAATGATCGTTATTCAACATTAAGCGCGCCGATGTGCATTCGTAAAATGCGAGTATATATACACGTCGCTCGTATATGTAAATTAGCCCCGCTCCGTCCGCTAATTATTTATTAACCATTCGTTCTGCCATAAGCCGATTGAAACAAACGCCACCGATGGCTACATAACTAAACTCAAGCGCGTCTTTTATTTCCGCGCGTATAATTGCCCAACCTGTTTGCCCCCAGTCACGCGACGATATATATATATATATAGGATTCGTGCGCTTGCTCATACTTTAGTTTCCATTCGATTCGAGTGCGCTCGTTAGAGGAAGGAACGAAAGTGGCCCGCCCCGCCTCGCGTTATTTTAATGAGATCGAACGCGAGCTTGCGCCGTAATCTTTGCTCGTGTTTCCTCGGCAGAAGACAAACGAGATTTTTCCGGCCGCCGTGTATAAAGCAGCGTTATAGAAAGCGCAAGCGCGCCGCTTGAAAAAGTCTTCTCGTTATAAAAAGTTGCCCCGTCGATGCGAGGCATTTCTCGCGCGCGCGCGAAGGTGAGGGATCGCCGAGCAATAGTGTCTTCGTTAAATATAATGTTATATGAAAGAAGTTGGATTATTGGGATAATAACTTTATAACTATACAGAGCCTCTATTTTTTTCTATTAAACCCGGGAGATTCGGATAGATTTTGCAGAGTCGTGAACGAGGGGAGTGCGACTTAATACTTTGGATGTAAAAAGTGTGGCAGGTGTCGAGAATCGTCGAATATTGAAACAAAGTGTGATGAGATGAGGATTTGTAGGGGCGGATTATTTGTGGTTTATCAGAGTAAGATTATTTTAACAGTCTTTTGATATTGGAGGAAGTGTGAGGTACTCTTACTCTTTTTTTTCAAAATTTTCAGCGTTTAAATCTCAATGAAATTATACTATATATTAAATTATTCAAAAATAGAGCATTAACACAACTTTTTATAATTAAATTACGTTTTTTTTTACATAATTACACATTTATAATGAACTGTAGATGTAAAACATTCATGCTCATAAAAAACGTCGCAAAACTCCGACTTCAAATAACGACGGCTCTTGACTCTCACCTTCCTAAAACAGACCAGAACGCAGTTACACCGAGTAATTAAAACGCGCCGCACCCAACGCAAAAACCTTCGCATTCCTACCGAATTTCTCTGTCGAAACGCTCGCATACTTTTCACTAAAAAAATTATCAAAAAAATTCCTCCCCTATAAACAAAGCCAACACGCTGCCTTATATATCGTCAGCGCCACCACCCAGTACTTAACCACATAAGCACCATACGCGCAGCGCAAAAATCTCCGGGAAATTTTTCCCTTACACGTCCATAAAGCGCCTTGACAATCGGCCGGAACAAATTCTTCCTCGCGGTAATTTTCGCACAGCTTTACAGGCGCCTCGGCACACATTTTTTCCCCTATGCCAGGTGTGTGTCGCAATGTGCTCCCGATATCTCGACTCGCGCGTATATGCGCGAGATTTCGCGAGGTGCATAAATCACCGGCTAGACAAAGTTTACGCGTCGCGTCGGAAAAATACATTTTCGCACAGACGCTGCTGGGAATTTCGGCCTTTTACTTTATTTTACGCGCGCACGAGGAGGGCTGTACGCGCGAATGTAGTGCATTGTACGTACGCGATACCGTGCGCTGCTGCTGCTGCTGTCGCAGTGGAGGTGGAGGAGTGATAGTGCTGTGCGCGGGGAGTTGGAAAAGTTTATCTGCAGAGGTCGTGCTGTTGCACCGGGAAGCGCGTTGTTGCGGAACAGCTCGAAAAAGTGGTTAATTCGAGCTCGTGCGTTGGGTTTCTGGGAATGGGGTTCGGTATATAGTATTGATAGGTTGTAACTGAAGAATTGTTGTTCCGAGAAGCAGTCGAATTTTATTTTTGTATATTGAAAAAAAATATATTTTCAGCAATGAAATCTGCAATAAAATACACTGCGAAGAGTATTTTACAAAACAAACTTCCATCAATTTTAATAATTTCATGTTTAATTTGACATACTCAATCATTTTTAAACGATATTAATTTTATATTCGTTCTATGCATTTTCCAAAGTATTTTTCAATATAGAAACTTCAAAGTTTTTTGTCGACGAGGTAAATTGAAACTCACTGCACTACACTTTCCAGATTAAAAATTGTTGAAAATATAGTACACAATGTAATAACACTCCATGTAGATTGCTTAACAACAAAATTTTATTCATCAAAACCTCGAGTTACTAAAAAAGTTAATCAAAAAATTTCAGGGACCACGTATTCCATATTTTTTCCGTGAAATCACTATACTTCACGGCAATTTCCTTCCTTCAAATAGCGACATCGAAATATTCTCGTAAACACCGTGCAAAACACACACACCAGTTGCCACGAATCACCTGCCATTACCTTGTCATCTTAAACACCTGACTCTCGTCGCCGAACTTGTCGAACTTTGCTATCCGCGATATAGCGACGCTACCTCTTGAAACTTCCGCCAATCAGAAACTACACTCAGCTCTCTCTCGCGGAAACGAGTCGAAATCAGCCATCAACTGTGCTACTGGCTTGCGCATCCTCCCTCTCTCGACAAATAACCTCTCCCGCTACCATTATACACCCAGCGTCCGAACAAAAGCACGTAAACCGCTAATGAAAAGAAGAATGAAACTATTTTCCCAAGGGGGTTGCGCCGTCGCTACCCTCCTAAGGTCATTTGCATAGAGCACAAGGAACAGGAGCAGCGAAGACTTAGCTCTTGGGATTTGCGCCTACCGTCGTCGACCTCCTTCTTTTTCTTGTCCTTCGTACTCTCTTTCTCTCCCTCAAAGTTGCTACTCGCATTCCTTCTTCTTTACGTTGGAGCTACTGGCGGAGAGAGGAATTCCGCCGCGTCCGATCGACAGCGGCAGCGTGTTTGCGCTGTTCGGTGACGCGGCCCGCTTACAACTTCGCCTTGTTGAACTTTCAATCAGGGCCCTCTCGCGTCCCTCGATTTTTAACTCTCTCCGTGAGAGTGTGTAACAGAAGTATTTGGAAGGAAGAAGAAGAAGAAGTGCCGCCGGTGGTTTCGTTTGATCTGGGGAATCGAATTAGTTTAGAGATGAGCGAGGATAGAGATGTTTTGATTACGGTGTATATCAATGATTATAGATGGGATTTGAAATTCAGTGGGGTGCACGTAATTCTCGAAAATAGGTGAACTGGATTTAGTGTTTATATATAGTTTTGATTGGATTGGTTCATATAGATGAAATTTTATTGTGATTCTCCACATCGCCCACTGTTTATTAGTTTAGTTTGGTGATAGAGCGACGTTGGTTGATTATGTATTAAACTAATTCGGTTATTTCCATATTTCTTTCTATTAATATAGAGAAGTTAATCGCCTGCTTGAAATTATTCATGCGGTTGTTGCATAATTCCAGCGGTTCTAATTATTTCGCGAATTGCGGTCTGTGACAGGCCAACTCACACGCGGTTTGACATTGCATATAACAATAACATACACATATATATACGTCAGTCAGGAGAAAAACAAACAATAATTTAGAAAGTTTCATCCGCATATTCAGAATTTTTCATTATTGCGAAAAGTATATTCTTATAATGCAAAGGAGGAGGATAAATTTTTCGCATGAATGCTTCTGGCTCGGGATTCCCCGAGATACAAAAATAAGCACAGTATAATAATGTATATTTCTTTGAAGCAGAGAAAAAAAACGTATAAATATGTCCATTCTCGTGCGCTCAATTGTGCAGCGGCCACTCTAGTGTTTTCTTCATCTTTTCCGTTTCTATATAAAAAACTTACATACTCCCGCGGCCAGTTTTATCATAGACTCTCTCATTCTCTTTCCACCTACCTCCGACCACACGAGGGGATGGAACTGTTTGTCTCTCATGTATTATTCATTGTACGAAATTCAGATTCGCCCGCGCTTGAATTTTAATAAAACGGTCCGTACGACTCCTCCTGAAAAATAGTAAATAATTAGCGCTGGCCTTTTTATTCGCGATGCCGCAGTCTGGCAGCAAGGAAGAAAGAAGCCGAGGAGGAGAGTGACAAAAAAAGTCCGCCGAAGTATATAAAGTCTGAAACTTGGAAAAAACCTGCCCGCCGCATATCTTATGATTTTTTGAACGCCGCGTCCAATCGCGAAACTTTTCGCGGAATTTACATGTCGACGACTTCCTGGCCGCGGCGTCGCGTCTTTTTTGCCAGCACGAGCCAATTGTCTTTCGGTAATTATTTCCGGCGGATCTCGTTTTTCGGCCAGCTGCAGTGGCGACGTTCTTTCCCCGCAGCAGCTCCGGCGGCGTCTTTCATTATCTTTTTACGGCCGCTCTTCGGACTCTTTGAATATTTAATAATTGTTAAATTTAACCACGACGGTTAGCTTCAACTTTCTTCTCCGCGAAATAATTCACAAAGTTCGTGCGCCAGTTCGCGAGAAGAGTCCGCCGCTGCGCGGATTATTTTTAAGCGGCGGGGGGCGAATACTTGATTGTGTCGTTTAACTTTTTGGTCATTGTACTTGTCGCGGTGGATGTACATTTTTAATAAAACTAAAGTGACGTGTTGTCGTTTAAAGTTTTAAATGTAAGATTGAATATTCATCATCAAATGGAATATAATTTTGGATTATATATATATCGAATTTATATCGAAATAAATTCGACGCGATACGGTGAAATGATAGAAGTTTGCGGATCAAATATCTTCCGAATCCTATACCTTTCTATTCTCGTATAACCGTAATATTGAAAAACTAACATGGAGTAGTTGTGGCACAGCGCCAGAATTGTGTTTTGATTAATACTGCATTATTAGATTATGCCGGACTGTATACTCATATATTGAAGGGTACCGAGACATTTAGCGAAAATAACGATTTTGAGCTTTCGATCAATTTGCCGTTTGGCGTTATACATATATTCGCTGGCAGCTGATATCATGCTGGTATATAATACGCGCGATTTTGCACTGACGTGGCGCGATAATGTGCTGCCAATTAATCCAGAGTTTTGCGACCAGATAGTATTAGTTTGATCGGTGGGGTAAAGGCGAGCTTGACAAAAGCGATCACATACGTGTGCTGTGCGCGATTTGTAATCAACATATGGAAATTAATTGGAATACGTTCATTACTTCGTTTATTTGTATTACGCAATAACAATGTTATAATAATTAATAACCATGACGTACGTACCATTAGATTTAGTTACATCAGAGTTTCAATTAACAAATATTTCCCATTCCATCATTATTAATATTTCGCGTAAAAAGTAGTACATCCCACAAAAATTACACGCCATCTAAATAAGTCTCGACATCAGCCACCTCATCTCCCCAAAACATTACTCACCTCATCCCAACTTAACAGAAAAAAATCTAACCCACACGAGAGCGAATTTCCCCAACGCCTCGGCGTCAATCTCAATATACCCTTTCGCCTCTCGTGAAAGCGTCGACGCAGTTTGGCCGCTTACACATGCTGCACCGAACTCCTCTACCAACCCTCACACACACATCCAGCATGTTCCAGCACCCCTGCAGCGCCGCGCTATAGAGCGAAATTTCGCGTGCGCCGACACTTTCGTCGAGCGTAGGGGGCCCTCTCGTAACTTCCGGCGAAATCCTTTCCAAGGCCCCTATACTCCGGCTTTCTCTCTCGCTCGCGCTACGCTGACCCGACGCTAGCGCGTTACGTTTAATTCCCGGTGCGCGCACGAGAGAAGCTGTTGAAATAATTTATGAGATGATAGATTCGCATTCTGGAGCACGTCCAAGAACGAGCGAGGATGGTTCTAGCGTATATATAGTGGAATAGGGGTGGGGGGAGATAGATAGAGGCCAGATTGCGATAGTTAAGGGAGATAAAAAAAGCAAGGAGATCGATTGCTTCGAGAGGTGGAAGAGAGCTCTGAGCGCGAGGGAATCTCGTTAAAATTTTTTAATGCTCGCGCTTTTTGCCCGTTTCGCGGGAGAGAGAGAGAGAGGAGGAAAAGAGAGTTTGTCTTGTCGGAGAGGCTCGAAAAACAGCGGTAAAAATGATGAGTTTGCTTTACGGTAGGGTAGAGGGGGGAGAGTCGGAGAGAGAAAAAGGCCGGGCATCTTTGAACTCGGAGATAAATGATCGTGAGCGATAGCGTCAGGCCTCGACGTCGTCGTTCTTTGCTGGCGGTGTAAGAAGAAGAAGAAGAAAAGGAGGTGGAGGATTGAGTGTGGGGTTTTCATTTTTGGGAAATTAAATAGAGATTCTGTAATGACAGGTGAAGCGTTAGGTGTTGTTGTTAATGGAGAAGTTAAATTTGTGAAATATTGTAGTGCAAAGTGTTGGAGATATAGTATAAAACATTATAGCCTTTGACGTCGCTGAGGCAAGAAATATATCTATAGATACTTCTTGCCTCAGCGACGTCAAAGGCTATAATGTTTTATACCTTATCTCCAACACTGCTATAGCAGTTGCGCAAAGTTAAGAATAAAAAGTGTTAAGTGTGTCGCAGTTTTTGCATCGTTGCCGTTTCTTCTGCATATCTTTTTGCTAGTTTGTGCATGACTTTGAATAATTTAAATTATAGGGTAACATGGCATATACTGTATATAGCTTACTTTGACGTCCGTTACAACCTATGTTTACTTTTTTTTTTTTATTTTCTACGTTATAAAGAAATACTTACATCAAAGGCTAAAAATATGTTGCAATAGAAGTCAAACTTCTTTATTTCGAAAAAAGAAATTGTCGGAAATTTACGTTTCCTTCGTGCGATTTGACTTATAAATCCACGAGGAAAAACCAAAAAAAAAAGAAAGAAAAAAGAACTGTATCGCATCGTTGCTTCGAAACCCCACAACTCAGACATAACCGCGTTTCGAAAATCCGGAAATCCAATATTCCGAAGAGGCGGCCCATACCGCAACTTACCCTTCCCTCGTCTACATATATATACCTATCTACGTGCCTTATGTGTACGCGCGCCACACCGAACGAATTCCAATTTTTTCGAAAAATTTGTATCTCTCCGTATCCCATTCATGCTCGACAAAATGTGCGGATATGTCTCGCTCTCTCGCTCTCCGGTGCACCGCCGCGCACAGCAAACAATGCATCGAGGATATACATATATATATATACATGCTGCATAAGTATGCGCACGCGAAATCCTAGGCATTTTCAATCGAGCCGCTGATTTTTCTTTGGAATTTCACACGCTCGACGCGTTGTGGGTTGTATGTGTGGATGTGTGAAGGTTCTTGATGGATTGTATGTAGTCGCGTCTGCGAAAAACGACTCGATAAGCAGGAAGTTGAACTGAAGTTGTGGAAAAAACGGGATGCAGAGAATTTATTTGGTTTCACGAAGTTTGCAATTTTACAATTCAATATAATGAACTTTCTTCAGTTTATCACTTAATTTGAAAAGTTTGCATTCTAATATATACAACTCGACATTATATATCTATATTCTCTATAAGAGAACACATTTTTTTTCTTAAATTATCGATAATCTCGCATTTCCACAACGTCGACAGCACCCACTTCCATTCTCTTTCTCCCTCTTCTCTCCTTATTCCAAATCCCTCCCAATTTCACGATTTTGTCATCGAATTTCCCCGTGTATACACACATAGACAGACACACGTCGATTTGCTTTGCAGCTGGTCCTGCAGATTCGATTTCTGGACTCTGCACACACAGATAGCCAGCGTCCCACTTTGTTCCGTTTCTTTCCGATCGGCTTGCGGTCCGATTCCCTCTGTCTCGAGCAATATCAAGGGGCTTTTCCTCCCTCCCTTCTCCTTTCACCAACTCTTCAGACAGATCGAAAAGCCTCGGCGCGCATCTCCGTAGGGGGGGAGGTTCGAAGCATTTCCGCACGGACGTGTATACGTACTGTACAATCACGTTGCCTCGGCGCTCTGCTCGCGCTTTGCTGCTCGAGTCCCCGTGTAATTGAGGGGATTATCGTTTCCCCGGTATGCGCAGCGCGCCCGCAATAACTTGATCTCCCGCGAAGACTTGTCGGCCGGAGGAGAAGCTAGGAGGAGATTCGATTGGCTTTTTCTTTCTGAAGCGCTGGAGTTTTGATAAAGACGAGGGAGACCTGTAGTGCAATTGTGCGCCGTGGATTCGGCTGGTGAATAAACGTCGAGCAGGGGGCTTTGATGTATATGTCAGTGTAGAAAATCGACTTTATTGCCGCGGTGTCGACTTCGTTAAGGCGCGTTAGGCGACCTTCGTTTAGTTATGATAGATGGAGTTACTGTTTTTATATTATTATATATGAATTGCAAAAATATTATTCATCTATCAAATACTGTTCAGACATACGTACAACCAGAGGAATTGGCAAATGGAATTGCAGGATTTTCAAACTGGGGGACACTGGGTGTACATATAGATCTAAAATTAGGGATGCACGATATAGCAAGATTAATCTTGATATTGTATTATCTTGCCTCAATATTCAAGGCAATAATACAATATTTATATACAATTTTCAAAATACAATATCAAAATTGTGGTGTCAATAATGTAAAGAATCTTCTCTTGTCTTAAAAATAACTTGGATTTTCTAATCGTAATAATTTATCGAAATAATCATTAATAAC
>UCWB01003745.1:0-12150 GCA_900474355.1 Torymus geranii | reverse complement strand
ATCCATTACTGTACAAATTCTACTTACTTTAGTTTTTAGAAAAATTTTATTATATTTTAATTTATCATTTACAAGATACATTAAAATTATAATATTTTTACAAGTTTGTAAAACAGCACCAACATTCAAACCATTTTTTTCTACTGGCTCAATTTTGATTATCTCATAATCACAACTATAAATTATTTGTACAACTTGATTATATACCTTAAATAATTTGTTGTCATTGGCAATGATACATAAATTGACATTACTGTTGTAATTATCAACTAACAACACTCTTCTTAATGATTTATTTGTTTTATTATCATTCAATGATAAAACATGTACACTGCTGACTAATGGTGAAAACAGTTTTGTTGTACTTTTTGATTTCTTATTTTTCAAAATGAGCATTCCATTACTAGAGGTAAGTACTTCACAAAAATGTCCTCCAAGTTCAATGCCCGATTCACTCAAACTAGCAAATCCAAAACCTTCTGTTAATTTATATATTCCAGATGGAGAACAAAGAAAGAAAATTCTTTCATCAAATTCACGAATGTCTTTTATTTTTGCAGGTGCTTTTAATACGCTTAATTTGTCAGTAGAATTTTTGTAAGTATATTCAAAACAAACAAATTCATCTTCATTCCATATAAAACAAACATCTCTTCCATAAAAATTACATATTATAAAGTCTTTTGGAATGAAATTTTCAGACTCTACATTGATAATCATTTTTATTTTATTTTAAAATAAACTAATGCTGCAACAAACTACTTATTTTTATGAAACCAAATATATTCTATAGCCGTATCATCTTAAATATAGTAAGAAAGGCGTGATAACCTAAAAACTACTTATTTGAAAGTACATAGAGTTTAGGCTGTGTCTACAACAGAGTGACAAGCCGTACGTGACAGACGCTTCTTGAATCTTGACACGTCATGCTCGTCACTCACTTTGTTGTAGCACAGCCTTAGATATACCTTAACTACGGCGCTGATTGGTTGATATTCAAATATTAACCAATACGTGTCGCGATCTAAAAGAATGGCTAACGCACGGCGACATTAATTTCCGCTAATTTTTTTTCATAACATTATATAGCTGCTAAATTAATAAATAAATTTTTTATTTTGTTATCCTAATATTCAGGATAATTTTTACTTATTATTAAATTTAAATCTTCAATATTTTTTTATTTTATTTTTATATTTGCTTAAACTGTGCACAATATTTGTAAAATAATGAAAAGGGTATTATTAAATTTTTAATTATAGGTATAAGTATAATTGAATATAACATTGAATTTAAAAAAAATGATTTTCATACTAGGCCATTATTGTATGAATGATAATAGATAATTATAGGAATATAAGATATGATGATTTATCATAAATTTTAAAATACCACAACATTATTTATTTGCCGTTAATCAATATACTCTGTTTAACAATTAAAATATAATAAAAATGTACAGTATTTATTAATATCAAATTTGTATGACAATAATATTTGATTTTTCTCAACATTGTCAATGGGATATACTTGGTCAGTTTAGAGACATGTATAAGTAGTTGTTTTCCTTGTCACATTAAGTATGGATTATTAGTACTTTTCTGATCTAGAGAAGGTTTTCACTCAGGTATTGAAAAAGAACTGAAATAATTCACAGCATCAATTGCTGTAGAGAATTCTAAGTTATATACAGGATGTATCATTTCAATTGTATTCATATGTTGAGGGCCGATTATCAAGGGTCTTGGAGAATGCTGTGCTACTGACAATCCACTGAGACCATAGCATGTATGATAAATATCATTATGTCTAAAAATATAAACAATTATAATTAAGCAGTTATCATTTTACAATTTAATATGTTTTCATACATATAAATTGCATTTCACATACTTTTTGGGTTTATCCAATAGTCCTCCATAAGCAGCCTGACAACAAAGTAATAAATATTCTTGCAGCGCTGCTTGATCAAACAACCAATGATCCAATACAATATTCTTCTCTTTTGCTAAAAGTGTGTGTATTAGAGGAAATGCTCCACCTTGCCAAAATGAGTAACATGCATCAACTAATTTGTTTGTTCGGCCTTGAAAACCTCCTTCTAAACGCATTTGTTTATTAACGATCCAGCGCTATTTAAATCAATAATTTATTATATGTATCTCAAGAAAATTGGACTTTTCAATTAATCATTTTTAAGTTTTACCATGAATGTGGATAAGTTAAATACATTTGTTTTTCCTAACAAAACTAGTGAAGCCAATCCACAATAAGTGTAGCCTCCATGAGCTTCCATGCCTGGACATCCTCCAAATCCCCCTTCCCAAGTTTGACATTTCGATATCCACTTTTCTGCATCTTTAAATATTTCAGGAGTGTAGACATTAGTGAGTTTTGCAACAACTAAAGCACAATATGTGCCTCTCATGTCCACTTCACCATTGACATGCATACAAAAGCTTCCATCATCATTACGCAATGATTTTAGGAACTGAAATAGTCCTTGCCTATAAAAAATTTATTATATGTAACAATTCAATATCTGAAGAAGTTGAAGAGGATATCACAAACATGTCAAATTCCTACATCATATTTTTCATTATTAAAATTTCTATTTTAGTCTTTTCGAAATATTTAAAGTACCTATACTATTCTCTGATGTATTAAAGTACAACATAAACAGTATGGAACATCAATAATTTCATACAAGGCTCTGACACCTGCATAAGTCACATAAAAAATAATTACCTATTAATCACATTATAAGCCTCATTCGTACCAATAATACAAAGCGCATTAACTGCTGCATAAGTTGAGGCTAAATGGGGGTATTGCCCAGGTCCACCACCAAAACCCCCCTCTGGTGCTTGGCACTTGGCTAAAAAGTTAACTATTTTTAAGTAATCTTCATTTTCTAATTGACTACCAAGAAGATGAAGCGAATGTAAATTCCAATAACATAACCATGGTCTGCTACTATCTAGAGCCTAGAAGGAAGGTGACAATTAAAACAAGAATTCTAAAAATTTATGCAATACAATAATTTCCAGTATACCTCATAGTTTTTACTGAGATAGGTCAATGACTTTTTTAAAAAACTTATGTGTTTATATTTTTCTAATATAGGTTCTTTACCTAGTCTATATAAGTCAAGTACATTTTTTTCAACTTCATCCTACAAAATAACATGTTTTTATTAATTTTAAGACATTTTAAATAATAAATATCAATAACAATATCAAAAGCAAATTAAATTATGCTTACCTGTTCCTGTGTGGTAGGTGTTTCATATTCTACAGATTGTTTTTCCTTTAACGCATCAGTATAACTTCTAATAGGTATTTTTTCCAGTATATCGTCAAATTCAATATTTGACATGATCTTGGAAAACGAATATTTATTAATGTAATTTAGACATTAGTAAAAATATTGTTTATTAATTATATACACATGTACATTTTGTAAAAATTTAATTAGATTTATAAGAACTTTAACCTACTTACATCTACTTTTTAAATAACTATTTTTATACCATTTATTAACAATCTTTTATTTGAAAAATGGAAATTTATTTCACCTCATTGAGTCATTTCCATACTAATAAATATAGTAAAGAAACGTTTTTCGAGCTGTAAATAAGCCAGCTTATTTGTTCTGAATTTATGGTTATGTGGTTATACCTTATTTTCGACAGGCTACAAAACTACAACTTGCTTTCTGATTGGTCTACAAATTTTAGGCCATCTATTATAATTCAAATATTAAATAAGAACAATCTTTTATTTGAAAAATGAAAATTTATTTCACCTCATTTCTATACTAATAAATATAATATTGAGGAACGTTTTCAAGCTGTAAATAAGCCAATAGCTTATTTGTTCTGAATGTATAAGTAATGGTTATGCCTTATTTTCAAAAGGCTACAAAGCAATAACTTGCTTTCTGATTGGTCTACAAATTTTAGGCCATCTCTAATTCAAATATTAAATATATACCTTTATATTTCTCAATCTAAAAATTGAACTATATAGAGCTCAATATTTCCCCATAAAAATTATTTTTGTGCAATATTAATTTATCTAGCTACATATTATACAAATTATACTTATTTAATTATAAAGATAAAGTATTATAACCCTTTTTATTATTTCTTAATGTATGTGTACTACATACATACTACCTAGATACGCACAATTTTAAGTAAATAAAATACAAAAATAGGTATATGTTATATCGTATGAATCACACGTAGATTACGAAAGTACTATTTTTCTACGTCTAACACTTTGAAGTTTCAAAATAAACTTTTGCAACATGAAGTGTTGTTGCGACAGAACACACAACAGCTGATTCTGATTGCCCTTGGAACAGTCGGCAAAATTTTACTTGAAAATTCACGTGTGTACTCTGTTAAAAATTTGTAAGTTTAGCATCAATAACAATCCTAAATGAAGTCAAATATTAAATATGTATCGTAATAGAAATTGCTGTATTAAGTTATCGGGATAACTGAATTATTTCAAGAATTTTTTTCTAGAACGTTTATTATTAGTGCAAAGTGAGGTTAGAATAATCTCAAGACGTTCGTGGTTAGTTACGAAATCATAGTGATAACATTTTTTTGCACATAGGATAAAGGAGTCACAAGGAAACTATGGCAAAATACCTAGCACAAATCATTGTGCTAGGCACACAAATGGTTGGCAGGGCTTTTGCTCGAGCTCTTCGACAAGAAATTGCAGCTAGTCAAGAAGCAGCACGCAGAGCAGGTGGTGGACAGCAGGGATCTCAAAGAGTAGCTGCTAATACTAGGACTGGTTTAACATTAGATGAAGCTTTACGTATCCTGAATGTTGAACGATCAGATCAAATTGAACAAATTGACCGCAATTACAAATATCTTATGGAAGCTAATGATAGATCAAAAGGAGGTTCTTTTTATTTGCAATCTAAAGTAGTTAGAGCAAAAGAACGAATTGACGAAGAGTTGAAAAATTCAAAAACAAATTCACCTCCAAAATCAGAAAATTCAAAAGAAGATTCAACTTCAGCACACTGACATATTAGGTTCCTCTAGTCCAAATTTGTTAATTGTTTAACAGCATTCTGTATATATTTTTACAATAATTAGCTTTATAACAAATAAAGTTTTAATATAGACTTATGTCAGAAAACTACTTGTTTGTATAAATATCTTTATACACATGTATAAAATGAGTTGTACTCAAACAAATTATAAAAAAGAATATACTTTATTGAAAGTAAGAGACATATTACTTTAATTTAAATTTATTGGTCAATAAATATAAACATTATATTAATATACAGTCTTGCAAAAATAAGTACTTGCTCTTATACAAGTACTTGCTCAGGTACAAATTGATTTAAATTTAATTTTAAATAACTTAATTACTTATGCCAGCTACTTTAGCATCTGATGGCTCTATTCTATTTTGATCCTGACGAATACTTAAACGTTCTTCATTATGACACACCGACCACAATTCAGGTAAATATTTAGGCTTCATAGCAGTTAGGAAATGTTCTCTCCATAATCTTTCTAACTCAATAAGACCACCTTCTTTATTTGTGAAATAGTCTACAACCTAAATAGAAAATATTTACTATGAAATGTTAAAAAATTCATCAAAATCTAAAATTTAAATAAATACAAACCAATAAACCATGTGGTTGAGGTTTTGTTTGAGTATGTGACCCATTTTTTTTCGATCGCTCTCTTAAAATATTTCCTTTTCGTGATTTCATTAATAATTGCTCGTTTAAAACGTTTAGTAAAACTGGTGTAATTTCTCTGTGACCGGTATATTTCATAATGCAAGACTCTAATTCTCTTCTTCTGTCATTGGGTATTTTTTCGCTATCCCTCAGAGCTTTTACAGCTGATTGTAACGTTCGCCAACCACGAGAAACATCATCACGTACATGTGATAACGGACCTGACAAAGGTGCTTCACACGTATCTGCTAGTTTTTTTCTAAGCTGCAGATCATGATAATTGCTTACTTCATGACAAGCTGGACATAGCAGTAAAACATCATGTGACTGATGTGATTTCATTACCACTAAATAGGAATATAAATAATGAAATAATATTTAGAAAATTAATTTTGTTTAACTTTTAAATAAATTCAAAATACTTACAAGGAAAGTATTTACGATATTCTCTGGGGACAACATTTTTTCTGATAAATTTCTCAGAACTTCCACATACAACACATTGGTTTACTTTTACTTGTGTGTAATATTGCCCAACTTTTCCAGAAGCACGACCAGATGGTTCAAAATTAAGTCTCACAGTAAATGGATCATCACTAACCACTTTTCCTAACTGTTTTGAAACATACCACTCTGCCTTTTTCTTGTCACATGTACACAGAATATCACCATCAGGTGCTTGTAAATAGCAATTGTGATATAATGGTTTAATTCTAGCTGGTACACTATTTTGATATGCAAGACTATTATTTTTATTAATTATTTGACCAATTTTATTGTCGACAGAAATATTATTAGTATTATTAATATTTTTATCCTTTAAACCCTTGAACCTGTAAAATTCAAAATAATGTATATCACTCTAGTGGATAATCTTATCATAATTTCTTTACATAATTATTAACAAACCTCGCATCAATTAATTTGTCTGGGAAATCATAAAACCTTTCACCCTTGCTCAAACTCTGTAGATTCTTCATAAAATAAAGTAGATGTTCCCATATTGAGCGTCGTTCTCTTGCCTTTTGCAGTATCTAAATAAAATTAGTATATTAAGTCATGAAAAATTAATGTTAAGATTAGTAAACACTGACTGTGATAAAAAATATCTAGTTTTACCTGGTTGTAGATAAGTACAGAAGCATAAGCATCATAAGATGCATAAGCCACTTGTTCATCAGTGAGACTGTCAGCGTTCCAGTTGCCACATCTCACTTCTACAACCTTATCCATTTCAATACCTAAGTATTCTACGCAAAGAGCAGCTAAACTTTTTGGACTTGGCAATGAGAACTGACTTGCTAATGTTCGTAAATCTACAGTTCCAACAACTTGACAATCATAATCTTTGCCAATTTTTTTGCCATCTTCAAAGGAAGCAACACCTACTTTTAATAAACTTCGACTAGTTAATAGCTCCTGAAATTATATCATGGATAAATTTATTTCATAGAGTGTATAAAAATCAATAAATTCATCATGCAGTATATTTCTCATTCTGTGCATACTTTAAGCTTGGAAGGAATATATCCAATCTTTCCTAGCCGGAACAAGGCACAAACACCATTATGAGTGG
The DNA here is from genome assembly GCA_900474355.1 of Torymus geranii. Classification (NCBI taxonomy): domain Eukaryota; kingdom Metazoa; phylum Arthropoda; class Insecta; order Hymenoptera; family Torymidae; genus Torymus; species Torymus geranii. The sequence continues at coordinate 4,835 of UCWB01003745.1, read as the reverse complement.
CAAGTTGAAGCAAAGAGACAGGTTCTTCATTTACCCATTCACAATCGAATCCCAATACTCCATCGGACAAATTACTGTGAAAGGAAGGAGAGTATTTCATATTTATAACTACACATTACAGTCATAGACTAGGTATTTAGAATATTCAATGGTAATAAAAGAATTTTTGAAGGAGAATGAATGTTTGTAAATAGAGCTTACCAGCGAATACGTTGAACAGCGTAATCGCATTTTTCTGGTGAGTCGGCCAGAATGACTTTATCTAACGAGATATTTAATTCTTTTTTATTATTATTACTTTCACTCTCTTTTTTCTCGTTATTCGCGTTGCCCTTTTTCGTGATACTGTGGCATAATTGCTTAACGCTCCGAAGTACGTTGTTGCGATACTTGGAGGCCAAAAGCACGAGGCCTACAGTGACGCACACGAAGAACATATTGTTTTTGCGTAATTGAAGCATTAATCTATTCAATTATTTCGATAAATTATAATAAATAAATACAAATACTATGTACAATTTTCGATTCCGATTCAACAATGATATTTTACACAAAACTGAACGTTATTAAATAAATAATAATTAACAAATAATTAAGACCAAGCGAGGTAACAATTCTAAATGTCGAGTACATTTAAAAACTACTAACAAATGTACCCGTGGAGATAGGCTTTATGAGATAAAACCACTCGATTCACGAAACACTTGATACACAACCGAAAATACTTGCATAGCGAAATGCATTTCTCACATTTATACATCAAATAGAAATGTCCGATTGCAGCAAACGAGGTTCAAGGATTCCCGTAGTGAATTACATTGAAATGACAAAAAAAGTGAACCGTCGACGCGGCTACGGGTTCTCACGCACGACTGATTGAAGAACATGAGCGAATTCTTCGTGTTACCAGCTTACCTCATTCGAAATCGGAAAAATGATGGGGGAGGGGTGAAACGCGACACCGTTGCCGGCAAGTATCTTATATATTTCGCACAACACGTGTATCATATGCGTATACACTTGATAACTACATACACGCAGATTTTGTGTGTCGAATTGTGTAGGCAACAGGCAAGATTGTGATAGGTATATACTTGCGAATGCGAGTATGTACACAAAAATAGAATTTCTTCGGTGGGTGCTGGGTCGTCCGTAATAATTGTAAGTGTAGTTTTACTTGAGTAAGGTAAAATCACGAAAATTCCAAATCTTACAAGAATTTTATTCGATGTCTTTGTGTTGTAAAAAAGTAAATGTAACTAAACCAAAAACTCTATAAATTTATTATTTTTATCTTTATAATGTTAATTCAGTAATTTTAATATAATAATACCTAATATTTTAAATATTATTTAATGCGCGCCCGTATTTTTTAAAGTTATTTTAAATTTAATCCTTACTATAAGCAATCAAATGATTGAGTATACGTTATATGATTGACCTACCCATCTCTTTCTAAAATCTCTTTCTTAAAAAAGCATAAACGAATAACATTTATCTGCGGTGCAAAATTTTCGCGCGAAAATTCATAATTCGCAGCCATGTTGAAGCAGGTATATATACCGAGCTGCCCAAGAGATAGACATAACCTAACATACTCCGACAAGTTGGACTTCTTGTATTTGAAATCGAGTATGGCATATATATATACCTATATAGTGGAATACTGTAGCCGTATATATAGGTATACCTATATGATTGGATTGTGTGAAAGGCGCAATGCGCGACTCTGCCGGAGTCGTCGACTCGGAGAACGCGCCGCGACGGTCCAACAACGAGGTCGTGCACTCCCGACCAATTTGGAATCCACGTTTCGTTTTTGACAAGTAAGTCAATTTGCATGATCTCGCAGCTGTTGAAATTTTAATTCTGTTAGTTATATTATTTTAAGCTAACTTTGCGTATTATTTTCAGTCTTCCAAACGTACCTTTCCATTTCGGAGCAGATATATTCATGTGGCTGGAAAGTTAGGTTAGAAGTTAAAGGGAAATTGTTAACCAGATGTAATAGTTGAATCACATATTTTAATAATTTTGTGGTGTTTATGTTCTTGAATATGCTTGCTAAAGTATTCTTTATCAATTTTGCAGAGCCAAAATTCACTAGGTCTTTGTTAAATGATTTTAACTACATAAATATGGGATTTATGTTTATTATTTTATTTTAGTTTTTTATTGTTATAAAAATTATAAAATGAACTTTTGTTTAAGAGCTTATATTATGCTGAATTTATTCAATAATTTTACTTATAAAAAACTTTTTGTTCTAGGATTTAGCAGCATTGAGCAAGATGCCACCTAAACGATCAACAGAGGAAACTGATAAATTAACTCGAATCGCCATTGTCAACACAGACAAGTGCAAACCTAAACGATGTCGTCAGGAGTGCAAAAGATCTTGTCCAGTGGTGCGAATGGGAAAACTTTGTATAGAGGTCACACCTAATAGCAAAATAGCTTCAATTTCTGAAGAATTATGTATTGGTTGTGGTATTTGTGTAAAGGTACATAAATAATATTAATTTTTTTACCTAAAAAGAATCTGACATCAGATCTAGTTATGTATTATTAATTGTAATTATTTGTGGAATTTAATTCTAGAAATGTCCATTTGAGGCAATATCAATTATCAATCTTCCCAGTAATTTGGAAAAAGAAACAACACACCGTTATTCCAAAAATTCATTTAAGCTACATAGATTGCCCATACCACGCCCTGGAGAAGTACTTGGTTTAGTAGGAACTAATGGAATAGGGAAGTCTACAGCTTTAAAAATCTTAGCTGGAAAACAGAAACCAAACTTAGGACGTTTTACTGTGAGTTTTGCAAATTTGGTATCAATATTTAATAGAATCAATTCATTTCACTATATAAAATTTTTTAATATTTAGGATCCCCCAGATTGGACTGAAATTTTGAGTCATTTCAGGGGTAGCGAATTGCAAAATTATTTTACCAAAATTCTTGAAGATGATTTAAAAGCACTTATTAAGCCACAGTATGTTGATCAAATTCCTAAAGCAGTTAAAGGTACTGTTCAGCAGTTATTGGATAAGAAAGATGAATGCCAACATCAAGATCGAATCTGTCGCATGCTTGGTAAGTTTTTCTTCAAATGTAAATTCTTTACTATACTATAATCAAAATACTAATTTTGTCATTTTTGTTGTAGATTTAACCCATATAAAAGATAGAAATATTGAGGCTTTATCTGGAGGAGAACTCCAACGATTTGCCTGTGCTATGGTGTGCATTCAAGATGGAGATATTTTCATGTTTGATGAACCTTCATCATATCTTGACGTTAAACAACGTCTTAATGCTGCCATTACAATTAGATCTCTAATCCATCCAGACAAGTAAAGATTCTTTCATAATATTTCGTTTTATTCTGTAACATGATAATTTATAATCTTGTAAAAAAATAATTATTTTAGGTTCATCATTGTAGTTGAACACGATTTGTCAGTACTGGATTATCTTTCTGATTTTATTTGTTGTTTGTATGGAGTTCCTGGTGCATATGGAGTTGTTACTATGCCTTTCTCTGTTCGAGAAGGAATTAATATTTTCCTTGATGGTTTTGTTCCAACGGAAAATTTGCGCTTCCGTGAAGAATCTTTAGTTTTTAAAGTAGCTGAAAGTGCTACAGAAGAAGAAGTTAAAAGAATGAGTCATTATGAGTATCCAGCTATGGATAAGACTATGGGCTCTTTCTCTTTAAAAGTTGAAAAAGGTCAGTTTACTGATTCTGAAATTCTTGTTTTATTGGGAGAAAATGGTACAGGAAAAACAACATTTATTAGAATGTTAGCTGGAAATTTACCACCTGATGATGGATCAGGTAAAAATATAATTTATATATTTGAAATGTTTAGTGATGGTAGTAATGTTGTTTAATCATTTTAAACATTATTTTTTTGTATAGGTAATATACCGATGTTGCATATTAGTTACAAACCACAAAAAATTAGTCCAAAATCCCAGGGTCTTGTTAGACAATTACTACACGAAAAAATTCGTGATGCTTACATTCACCCACAATTCATTACTGATGTAATGAAACCTTTGAAAATCGATGATATCATTGATCAAGAAGTTCAGAATTTATCTGGAGGTGAATTGCAACGTGTTGCATTAGCCCTCTGCTTAGGAAAACCAGCTGATGTGTATCTTATTGATGAGCCCTCAGCTTACTTAGATTCCGAACAACGTTTAGTTGCAGCAAAGGTTATAAAAAGGTAATAAACATAATATGTTACCATTTTTATATTTTATTTTTATATATATATATTGAGATTTACATTGATTTTCATCTTTAGATTTATATTACACGCAAAGAAGACCGGTTTTGTCGTTGAGCACGATTTCATCATGGCAACTTATTTAGCAGATCGCGTTATTGTATTTTCGGGTACACCATCTTTATCAACAACTGCGCATACCCCACAGTCTTTATTAAATGGAATGAATAGGTTCTTGGAATTGTTGGGTATTACATTCAGACGTGATCCAAACAACTTTAGACCACGAATCAATAAGAATCAGTCTGTTAAGGTAATTGAATAAAATTATAAAATGATTAATATTTTATGCATGAATTGTAATGTACATCTTATTTTTTAATGTAGGATTTGGAGCAGAAAAGAGCAGGACAGTATTTCTTCTTAGAAGAATAAAAAGACTAAAAAAACTTCTTCGAAAAAGCCTTCTGGTGTAAACGGTGCAAATACAGCAGTGCTGCAAAGTAACATTGTTACTTTTTTCAATTCATTAATATATTAAATAAATAATTTTTTTAATACAGTTTAAAGGGAGTCAGTGAAAATAATAA
>UCWB01003744.1:0-12159 GCA_900474355.1 Torymus geranii | reverse complement strand
GGATTCGAACGCACGATCTCGAGGTTTGTAGGCCCGCGCTCTACCACTGAGCTAACGTCGCGATGCTGGCTCGAGAGCATCGCGAGTGTCTAGTCCTTATCGTGAAGCGGATGCGTCAGGGCTCGGATGACGGTCGAGCTGAGCCCGTGACATAGGACACAGTAAACAAATTTAGTACGAATTTAATTTAATTTTTATATAATTGTAAGATTGACATATAAACCATTTGCATCTTAAAAGAATTGAAAAAAGGCATGTGAAAAATAACAATCTGGTAGAAAGAAGAAAACTCAATAAATGAATACCAGTAATTTTGGAAGATATTGAAAAGAACAGTAACATATCTCATCAGTGAAATTCGATCCTAATGCTGATAAAGGTATTAAAAATCGTGCATCCACCTGCATACGGAAGTTGAAAAAATTTAATGATGTTGCTTTTCTTTTTGCCAGCCGTAATCAATTGCACGCTATACACCTTACTAAATATCTTAAAAATGACAAATCTTTCATTATCTTCCTACTATATAAAAAGGACAGAGCCTTTTTCGTTTGGCACCACTAACCGCGAAAACAACTGAACCAATCGTTCCCAACTTTTTAACTATATCTTCGTGCAGGTCCCTGGAATATTTAGCAATAAAATCTACCGACTTTCCATTAAAATGTTATTATGTTCTTAAAAAAGTGATTAATATGTGAATCCCCGTAAATGATATGGTAATTCCCGTCGCGCTGGCGCTCTTACCGCATGTAGCCGCGCACGAGCTCTTTCACCGCTAGTATAGTTGGAGAATCACGCACTAGATGGCGAGCGCCATTCCACAAGAGGGTTGGCGACTCCATGGAGTCGTCTTATATCTTATAGCTATATCCATATCTATAGATCTTATAGCCTGCAGGCTATAAAATGAGCTTACCAACTCGCCTACAGTAAATAAATTTAACACACATATTGTGTAAAACTATGTAGTTGAATTGCGAAAGTTTTACACACGATTTTGTTTATTTCTCATTCTAGAAATACTAATTACACAGAGCGTGTGTAGTAGGTTCTGGTTTTAACACAAAATATTGTTAAAATTGGAATCGATTTTCTAATAAAAATTAGGTGTATGAAAACTGTAATAATAATAAATGTGAAATCGACGAAAATGTAACTCTCTACAGTCAATTTTTCAAACCACTAAAAAAGTCTCAATTCAGTCAAACACCTTTCGGCTTCACCATCCTACGATAACCACTCCGCATAAACACTTCTCCACATATTTTGAAAATCCTAATCACTCCAAATATTCATGCACCAATAAACCCCTTAATTCTTTCACCGTTTCACCACCCGCCCTTGCCCTACATAAAAATCCCTTCGCGACATAAGTACCGGATCTAATATCGTCCTCTACCTCTGCCTCTCCATATCGGACTCGTCTTCGTTTGATCCCTCTCTCATCTCGCTGCAGCAGCCGAAAAGAGAGTTCGCCGGCGCCTGCGGCGGCCGCAAAAATTTCTCATTTCGATCGAACCTCGCGGCACACATACGTACACACAAAGATCGAAACAAGCCATATACCACAGGCATCGCCACTCTTTATATTTGAACCTCTATACGCTTCCTCCTTCGTTTCTCTCGCCTTTCTCATATATCCTACGACCAGACTGTGTGTGTGACTACGACAGGCGCGCGTATGTGACACCGCGCGTCATCATCCGTCGCGCGCGCTCTCGCGCGTTTTAATATCGCGAATGGGAAAAACAAATACGAACGTATGGAAATTCGATCCGCGCGCGTGGGAATATCCCCAGAGAGAGACGCGCAGGCACGCCGGGGCAATACCCTAAGGCTGAGTCTACACCGGTCCGCATACGCACCCGTATGCGTATACGCAGTGGGAAAAACTGCTATTTTGATCAGGATGGAACTTGCTTATTCGAAGGGGCTAATTACTAGTGCTTTTCACTAGTTATGTTTTTTCAGGGAACGACGAACATAAACTAAGCATTTGTATCAAGTTTCTTTTCAAGTAAAAGTATCTTTATTATTTTAGTTAACAATTTCTTCATTTCAATGTTTCAAATTATTTTCATGGATGGGCAAGCAAGCACTACTTGCTAATAGTATATTCTACTTTTTTTACAAATTCAACTGAATTTTTTTTACTTTCAGACCTTTTTAATAATGCATTTAATAATTAATTAAGTAATTATCATAATTTATAAAATTGAATTAGAAGAATTTGAAAATATTATTATTAAGTAGGAAATAAAATGATAAAACTGATAAGAGAAAATTATAGAAAATAAGGATTCCTTTTGTTGAACCAAAAGAATACACGGACAGTAGCAACAAATTTTCTTTAAAATTATTTTTATTATTAATATCATTTTTATTATAAACTTAGAACATGTAAATACTATAACTTTAGTTTTTATAATAAATGTGTTATATAAAATTTGTTTATTGCCTCATTTATTCTCAGCATTCGGTTACTCCTCTTTTTTTATTATCTGGAATATCTTTTTAATTGTTAAAAACAGAATGTTAAAATAAAATGTATTACAAATTATAGTCATCTTCAAGTATTTCCTTACCTCTTTAAAATTTTGTAAATCTTGTAGTAATTCTATAAAAGACTCGTCTACTTTTTCTGGTTCAACTTTTTCTAAATTATTTTTCAGTACAACTGCATAGTGGTCTTCCAGTTCAATTATATCAGATTTTTCATTTTTTATTTTTAAAATACCTATCACGTTTTTCATGTTTTTCTGCACTGTATTATTCATATTGTCTAGCAAGTGGTCGAAATCATCGTGTCTGGATTTTTTTTTTTGCTCCATCACAAGACTGTCAAATTTAGGTACCTTGCATTGTCTCTTACAATCTGAATTTTGTACTTCAAAGAAACTTTTACTTGAAAAGAAACTTGATACAAATGCTTAGGTTATATGTTCGTCGTGCCCTGAAAAAGGATAACCAGTGAAAAGCACAGGCAATTAGCTTTTTCGAATAAACAGTTGCCATCCTGATCAAAATAGCCGTTTCTCCCACTGCGTATACGCACCGGTGTAGAGTCAGCCATACCCGGGCGGAATCGCAAAGGCGAGCGCGCACGTGCATGGGAGATCGTCAAAAAGCTCAAAGCGTACGGATTTTTCAACGAATTTTTTTCATTTTTCGATGCGAGGGAAAGAGCTTTATGGCTTCGCTGTGTGCTGCTTCTTTGCCGGGCTTTGGCGAGCGTGAAATTCCCGGAACCGTGCGGTGGTATAGGTGGGGGCGACTAATATATAACGAATCGAAAATTCTTGAAAATCATTATTAACGCGTGTGTGCACACGGATTTCGCTTGGGATCGAGCGAACGTTATCAAAATAAAGCGAGTTTTAGTGCCGATATAAACGCGCGCGCGGATATCCGTAAAAACACTTACTTGTTTATTGCGTCCGAGCTTTTCGCGGCGCGCGTACATCGAGGCAAGAGGATACACGCGCGTCCGCTTATACGCATATGTATCTATACGAGTGTTGCGCACGTACACGTGTATGTGGTGCTGAATTTATGGGAAATCCGTTTGATCTGTGCGCGATTTTATGCGTGACGGCTCGAAATTTATAACGGGATTAATATAAATTTTGAGTGCGATGCTATGTAAAGTGTGATTTTTATAAAAATCGATCGGGTGGCTGCGTGTGGCGCACACCGTATAATTTGTGGATGTGTTAAAAAAGTGGATTATATTATATGGCGTGCGAGTTTAGCCGTCGGGTTTGTTGCGTTAAATTGATAATTAGTTTATTGTTTGTGAATTTACGATTTTTAGAGAAATCAATAAACCTGAGTCAGCGTTTTGCAATTCTGACGTTTCACTATAAACCTCTTATTTTCTGTCAATTCTCTAACTATTCAAACCAACAATATTAATCCCAATTAATAATTTAACATTAAACTCCACCTTTCTTACTTCAAACCCCTGATATCCAACATTCAATTCAAAAGCCTCGAAAACCTTCCTTGCCTCCTACAACCGCTTCACAATAGCCTGGAGGGCAATTTTCGCCGCGGCCTAACCCCAGAAACACTTCCTCTCCCCTTTACTGTACGCGTCTTTTGTCGCCCTTAAACGCCGCGATTTTTCTCCTACCACCACTATTACACCCTCCCTTTAAGATTCTGTCTCGAGCCAGCAGCACACCCTGGATACAGAGTCCGAGGACGATAACGAGATGTCAACGTACAACGCCCGGACCACCGGATCCATACATTTGAATATCAATGCGGGCTACCGGCTCGGATATAGCGGCACCGCCTATCGCTCGCGCGTCTAATGCGCCGTGAAAAGAGCTCGTGACTGATTGGCCCGTGATAGGTCATAGGTACGCGCGTCAATTTCGTCATTCGCAGCGCGCGAAGCTTCTTTTTTTTCGGAGATGATGCGATTTATCTCGTGGTTCACCGTCCAGATTATCGTTGACGTTGTTGTTATTATCATTATTATTATGGTTGGCGTCGTGATTGCATCGATTTTCCGGCTGTCGGGTTCGGTGAAATCATTAGTAACTGGATTACACGCCGGGCACGATCAGGCGGCGGGTGCGCGGCAAAAATGCGATTTGCCCGGGCTGTTCGGTCGCGATGGTTCGTTTGTAAAATTGTGTATATATTTGCCAACGCAGCGGATTATATTATATACATATATATATTTTCCGTTAATTTCCCGATAAGTAAATAGATTGCCGGTGAATCGGATTTTTGGGCGGGTGGAATAATAAAATGGTACGGGGATTTTACGGACGAGGGGAGTAATTTGGTTTTAAGGTATATCACGAAAAATTGATAATTTTGCAGTGGCGAAGCGAATTTTGTAGCGTATAATGCGATGAATTCACTTGTAAGCATGTATATAATCTACATTCGTTGATATTTTTAAAATACATGCTTTGTATATTCACACTTATAATTCAAAAACTAGCTTCAAACTTATTATCAATTTAGTCACCTACTGAAAAGTCGACGAACTCTTTCTCATTCGATACGTACAAAAATCAAAAATAAACTGAAAAACGACAGATTCCATCATTCTTCATTCTCCCAAGCGCTGGGACAATTCAAATCCCGAGAAACGCGACAATGTACCTCCGAACCGCACGGAATTCGCGCAGAGCAATTAAAAACGTGACAATACCGGTAAAAGCTGCTACAGCGCAGCTACGGACCAAAAATCCACGAGACAAAACAATTAGCCCAGCTCGAAACTGCGCGGGCATTGTCGCCAGCTGCGCGACCGCGTGAAAAGAAAAGTAAAACCACTAGCCGCTGCATGCCGCTCTGCATCTTTCAAATCCAATTACCCAACATAATGCCACCGTATGTCCTCATACAAAACCTCCGCGAAACAAAAATCTTGGCCATCACATGTCCGAATCGATTCGTATATATACACAGCCACATTCGCCTACGGCCGAGCGTCCGAATCTCCCTCTCTCTCGCGTTAATACCGTAAACAAGATCGCGCACCTGCACTCGGACACAGCATAATACAGGTATATAAGAGAGCAAGAGAGAGAGAGCGAACCTATACGCGCTTTAACGTGGTTATTTAGCCTCGCGAGTAAACACGGCGCGTTTAAGGCCCGACGATTCGACCGCTGCCACAGCAGCAACCACCCTCAAGCATTCATGTTCCATACATATTTATGCCGGTTGCCGCTGCTGCTGCTGCACTTGCATCGTGCGGGCGTCTACATATATAGAGGTATATATGCATGTGTGTGCTCGTGCGCGCGTGCGCCGGTACGTCGGGACGTGATACGTTTGTTTCCTAACTAGGCGGCTAACACGGCCCGTGTATTATAGAGACAGGAGGAGGAGGCTGCATGTTGCATGCCTGCGTATGTGTGTGTGTGTACGTCCGAGGGAAGAGACAGGTGAGAGATCGACGAGACCTTCGAGATTTCGCGCTCGCGCTGGTGTTTTCTGAGTGTGATGGGAAAGAGGAGTATAGGCGAAGTTTGATGAACGGCTGTTCTCGTTAGGATGAATTAGTCGTGTGGGGTGAGAGCGAGCGAGTTGAGGTGTAATGAGATTTTGACCGGGCGGTGTTGCTACTTGTTAAAGGGTGATCCATTTTTGAAGTGGCTGTCGGATGTTTGTTGTAGGAGGGGGTAGAGGCGGAAACGCGTGTTTCGATTTGGGAGCGCGCGGTGATGGGGGTTGATGGAGGGATTGAGGGTAGTGGGTTATACTGAAAGGGTCGTATTAACGTGAGCACGTGATCATCGCAGTTGTAATAGAAGTGGGGTATATTAATTTCGATTTATTTGATGTGGATTTGGGTGTGCATGTTAAATTATGAAAATGATTATTTTTTTCAATTATAAATGGTGCGAAGGTTGGTGAGCGTGATTCACGCGTCGACGTTGTTTGGGAAACTCAATTGCATAATTGATAATGTGATAAAAATTATCCACGTGTATCGTGAATTATGTATCAGTATTTGCGAATCTACCAATTTTTGATGAAAAGAAACTTATAATAAGATCATACTGAAAATTACATTAAATTAAGTAGGAAATTGAAACAAAAGCTCACTGAATGTATTTATTTAAAAACTTGTTGAAAATATTTCTTTTTCAAAACGTTCTTCTCCAAAACAAAGATATCTCAGAATTTCTATAGGTACATAGAAACAATTCTACCTAACATCCTTTAATCTTATATAAAAATCACCTTCGAAATATTTCAAAACCACCTGTACGCGACACTCTTCGAGCAGATATTCAATGATAGCCGTACAAAACCTAAAACAAACTTATCATTAATTTAAATTCAGATCGCAGAACGGGGCTGTCGAGCCTTCCTCACCGCGCTATCTATCACGCCGACATTCCTCTCACTCTCTCCCCCTCTCCTTGTTTTATCGCAAGCGAGAATTCCAATAACAAAACCTATCAATCTCGCCACTACCGCTATACTGCTCGCAAAAAGGCAACGCATCCTCGTTCTCCTGCCGCCCAAAAGAACGCGCGAGCGAAAACGTCTTTTTCCCGCGGATAAATATCGCGTTCGCGCAACGACAGCGTACCGCATGCACATACACATCCTTTTCCCCGGGATTTGATGTATCTGTCGATCGCGCTCGGGCTATTTATCCACGCTGCGGCCTCGCGTATTTTTATTCCGTCCGCGAGCGAGGAGGCCGATATTAAATTGCTTCTTCGCGCGTATATAGCGCTGCTGGTATTATATATACCAACGCAAAACAGCAGTCACATAATATTTTTATATGCGGATGATAAGACATCGGCGGGAGGATGAATCCTTTGAGAGATACGGTTCTTCTCGTCTTTTCTAATTTCATTTACGTCCCGTATCTTATTCGCGTTTTCTGCGTGCGCGGAGGTGATGGAGGTGTCGACGGGCGCACCGAGGAGATTTTTGTTATTCGATGTGATGCGTCGGCAGCTTGGATAAGGTCGGGAAATAATATATATTGGCTCGCGTTAGGAGGCGGAAAGGAAAGGATGTGACGAGAAGTGAATACTAATGAATCCTTCTTTTTCGATTTCTTTGCGTCGTGTTAACGTTACGGGGATGGAATAGTCGGAGTTGATTTAGTTGTATTAGGCGTAGGGGTGGTTTTATACGGTGAGAGATGAAGTTGTCTTGGAGGGTGTTTTGTAATATCAGGAGGTAAGAAATTTTTTTTGAGAGTCGGGAGTATTTTTGTTTTTAAACAAAGTGTAGTGGCTCGTATCGACGTGTTTTTGAATTTCACAGTGACGGGATGATTTAAATTCGATATTGCGGTTTCGAGACTGTTTCGGAACTGAAGTCAATAACCGCAGAGTCAATACTGATTTCAAATACTGAGGATGTCAGCAAAGAATAATTTGAATTGGATTTCAATTCTTGGTATCTTTTCAGTTTTGTAGTTCGTTATCAAAGTTGTAAATAAAAATTAATTTTTAATAAAAGATTTACATTTTCCCTGGTAATTAACCATATTTTATAACTAACGTGTTAATTAAATGGAAGCATTTTTAGTCAAAATCATAATCCAAAAATAATATCATTCATGTAAAACTTCTACTATTACTTAAAATACACATTTTATGAGTGTAAATATTATAATTTATTTCGCATTAGTACATAATTATGAAATACAAGCAATGTTCGTTTTTAAAATTTTCAAGAATTTCCAAGAGCAAGACAATAACTACAGAAATATTGTATTCCCTTGCTCTCGTGCAACCCTAGTTCTAATTTCTGTATATGTGAGTGTCTGTGTATGTGTGCGTGTGTGTGTGTGGTAATATTAATAATAAATTACCAATTTTCATAAAATAACACATTAACAATGTATCAATATGACGATTGAATACAAAACCACATTACGTTGATCGTGAAGCGGCTTTTGATCGTTTCAATTAATAACATACGCACCTTAACCTTATATCCCTGAAATTCGGTTCAAACACGAGACCATTAGCAAAATAAATATTTTCACCCGAGGAATGAATATTCATTTAAAATATAGAGCGCACTTCTTGCCAACAGGTGCACATTGTCGCGCTGGAATCGCCTTTTCTTGTGCAAATGAATAGAGCTATTGTTTTAGGTTTATTTTGCTACGAAACAAAAGCCCCGCGGGGAATACAAAAACTTGAGCAGTGCACTAATCATTTTTATAGGCTTTTTCCAAATAAGTCAGAGTTACGACGACATTAAAATTTGTAATCAAGCGTAGAACCCATAAAAGAAATGAAAACAACTAAGGCGCTCATAAGTATAGCCGTATAATATTCACATCTTTATTCAGCAATACACCTTACGTCATCATAAAAGAAAAATACAACAAAGACGTTCACCGAATGTCCATTGCTCGTTACCTTCTAAACTTTCCCGCCGCTAGCACCCGCGCGCAGCGAAGCAACAAATTTTCAGCATTCCTCCGCCACCGATAATCGATCGTCGACCATTCCACCGTCTTTTACCCCACACGTGCGCCGAATCCCCGACACGTTCTCTCACACACACACACACAATCCGGCAAACGGAAAAACCCTTACAAAGGCGAAAAAAGTGGCCTCTGACCCTCTCCTTTCCTTCTATACCTTACCTCCCCCTTAAGACCCGAGACACAAAAGAAATAGCCGCACTAAAACGGCTCTGGCCGAAAAAAAGAATCCACCACGCGGCGCGACGATAGAGCCAATTTTCTCTCTCTCGTCCGCCGTCGCGCGTTGGAGGATAAGAAACAATAATCCGCGCGCGAGTGCGGACCGAGGGATTCCTCAAACACGCGTCGAGAAGAAGATTAGCTCTTCCGCGCGCGCTGGGCTGTAAATTATCGTCGTAATAAATGCGCGAGGATAGGAGGAAGTCGCGTATAGTTATATGTGTGTACGGGAGTAGGCGAAGCCGGCTAATGACGAGAGTTGTGCCGGAGGATTAGGCACACGCGCGGGGATACGCGTGGGAGAGCGCGCACGTGGCGCGTGGAGAGAGCCGGATGAAGAGAGGCTGGAGGAGTGAGAGAGGAGGTGGAGTGGAGGGCTTTTGATTTTAGGAGAGCTATAGGTGGCGCGCGTGACTAATACGGTAGGTTTTGGGTTTCTTCCTGTGGTTTTGTTGACGGTTAAGATTCTTGTGTGTAAATGTATGTGGTGCAAAAGTTTGGAAAGAATACACTAAATTGTGTGAATTCGGAATAATAAAAGTAAAGGAGTAGAAGTCGTTGAGTTATACTACTTACGTTGAAATAAAACTTCACTTTTTACACATTTTACTCTATTTTATGAAAAAGAGTCTTCACACTTTATTTTCTACCAAAATTCCACTTTATCCCAGTAATTTAATCCACCACTTTAACGCAACAAATCATCACAGTCGATTAATATACAAACTCGCACATCAACGATCAATCACTAAATTTCAATATTTTCATGCCCTATATACAATTATAACTCAACCCTCCCGATGTATTCCCCCAGCGCCGAGCCCATAAACATTTATGAACTAATTAACCCATTAACTAATCAAATTCACAACACAATTCTCAAAATTTATCAACCAATCGTGCATTAATAACACAAACAACAACAACTGCGAGAAAACAAATGCAGATATACAGAGACGCGATCCGTCCGAAGTATATACATATATACGCTGAGTGTATTGGAAATTGCGCATTGGCTTTGCAGGTGGACGCTTCGTGGTGACGTCGCAGGGCGATCTACACATCAAGTCGGCGAGGCAAGAGGACGGACGGGCCATGTACTCCTGCCTGACCAGACACTCGCTCACCGGCGAGACGCGTAGAAGTGAGCCCGCCTCCCTCACCGTTACGGGTCAGTTGAGATTTTCTATCCTTTTGTTTTGTCTTAAATATTGTTCGTATAAAGTTTTTGTTTCGCAACTATCTTTTCTTATTTTTAACATAATAATTAAAATTTGTTTTTAATTCTCGAATGTACGGATCAGACTTGATATAAAATGGAAATTTTCATGTATCTTTTCACATAGTAACTTTTGTTAGAAAATTTTGTTATCTCCTGTATATTCGTTTACTTAAGCATCGTTTCGTATGCATTTTGATGTTGAATTAAAAAGCCAGTGTAACATTTGAAAATTAAGAACTACACTTGGCGCTGGTTCTGCGTTTCGAGTATAATATAAGGCCACAAGAGAGGCAGACGCGCAGGCATACGTTTAATTTGAAATTCAATAGCTGCGTGTAAACATGCGACTACTTAAAATTAAACAACCTTAGCTACGAGTTCTTTTTTAGCCTTAATTTAGCCTTAAAGCAGCAATGTAGAAATTTTCACACATTGCTAAACTTATCGTTGTCTTCGAACAAACAACTCATATCAAAATAAAAGTGCGAAATCAAATCTACCTTCGCAAAACATCACGACTGCTCAACCGACCGCCGCGCTGAATTAAAAAAGTCTACACGAACACGGCAAAAATTGAATTTCCAAGAAAATACGCGCCGAGAACGCAAACCGCATATCGGGTGTATACTCTCGGTGTCTTCTCTCTTGTGGCTTTAACTCTCGCTCTGCGACCAGCGCCGCGCTGACTATATCACCGGCGACGGCAACTCTCGCGTCTCAATTTCTCTGCGTTATGCTTCCGCATATAGAGCCGACCAGCAGAATGCCACCGAAGCTGATGCAGCGCTCGCAAATTGCAATTTCCGCGGAGCGGGATTCCGACGTGCACCTCACGTGCTCCGCCCAGGGAAGCCCGCCGATCCAGTTCACCTGGTATCGTGACGTCAAGGGTGAGTCTGTATAGATATATATACGCCAAAGTGTTATGCTATACCATTGTTATATATGTACGCCAGCGGAAGTCTTATGCGATGTCTGTTTTTCGACGATTTAACGCGGGAGAAGCCGGAAGAGTGTAGATAGTTTTCCGGGGGAGTGATGGGAGGGAGACGGTGGAGAGATAACTTGATGAGAATCTGATGAAAGTTTCTTGGCGCGAAACCGGAGAGTCTGCATAAATTGAGAAGGAGCTGTGGGGGTGACGGAGTGACTCGAATTTCGTTTAGTGTCTTATATTATAAGATACCCGATAGTATCGCTTCGTTCTATTATTCGCGCTTGCCCATTGTTCCCGCGCGCTTTTTTAAATTATGTATAAGAATACATAACTTCTTTTTTTCGTATATAGAATATACACTTGAACTTTTTTTCGGGCCATTGTTCGTCATAAATATAGAAACGAGAGAAATGGTAATTCTTTTTTTTTTGTTAAAATTCTACAATTTTTTTCCCATGATGGTTCAATTTTTGACACAGTATATAAATTTAAATTTTATACGCTTCATTAAATATGCATCAAGCTATAATAAATGGCAAAAATTAATTAACTCTGCGAAATCGATGAAAAAAATCCTTCCCCCCGTAGAATTCAATCCCATCGAAACCTATCTACATCTCAAAGTATACCACCTCAAGTACAGTCAATCCGCCAATCGGTTATCCCCGTCTAAAACTAGACAATTTCCCCGTCCCCGTAATTATATCATCCCTTGTAAGAAAAAAGCCCATTACCGCAGTTCTCCGATTCTCTCCCGCCGACTGCCACTACACACCCAGTTTCGCGATATCCGTAAAAAGCTCTCGCGGCCGAGTAGTATAACTC
>UCWB01003743.1:0-12151 GCA_900474355.1 Torymus geranii | reverse complement strand
ATGGTGGCGAATCTTCATTTTCAACCTAGCAAACCAGTCCGGTAAACCAAATTGGTGTGCAAGGCACGGTATCGTCTTGTTTATGTGCTTAACACGGTATTTTAATAGCAGCAATAAATTACTTGAAAAAATTATCTTTTTTATAGACAAAAGTTCTAGAGATATGCCCATATACGATACAGATTATACTTTCACAAGTTTTATAAAATTTTCAAACGAAAACCAGAAAGTGTTATCTTGGATTTCTTAATATATTTAATACCTTATAAAAATTTGTATCACTATTTTAAGTGCGGCTACAAATGAATCATTGCCGCGTTTGAAAACAGTTCGGTATACGCATTGGAAAGTACGTAAATTAGTGCTAAATAATGACGTGAATTGCAACTTTGTATCCTAAATCTCGTTGGCTTAATCCGAAGAGTTTCTATTGAAATGTGAAAGGTTGTAACTAATAAAGTTCTCTTAGAAGCTAAAAGGATACCAGTGGTTTGAACATGATGCAACACTCCAATGGAATACGCCATCATCACGGTGTGTCATTTTAAATTTCCAAAGCTCGCCACACGTGAAATTCGCGAGCCCTGAAAAATAAAAAAAAATCGAGTCAATCCTCCTCATTCCGCTCCGGATAAAACGTCAATCCAAGCTTTTAAAGTTCTGAAAAATTATTATAATTAAAAATGTACATTGGATAACCAATTTAATCGACGACACACCACTGACAAACCGTCGGCGTCGAAAAGACAAGCGCAGATAAACCCCCAATAGGAAAAACGTTCAATTTTCCCCACTCGCAGTTGTAGAAATAACAAACGTGCGCATACCACATGCGGGTATTCTAATGAATCCTCGCGGGCGGCGCAATTTAAAAGCCTTCGCTCAGCGAGAGAGTAACGCGCACGTGATATACATGGCCCCTCTCACTCCCTCGCCACTCTTCTTCTCGCCGGTCCTCGCGACTATACACACATTTTCGCACGTGGTTTTTGCGCTGCGAACCCGATTCCCCTCGACGTTAGCGTTAATACCTACCTAAATCTAAGCCCTCACTTATATACTCTTACGTTTTCTTTGCGTTCGCATTATTTTTTTTCCTCTTCCTTAACTGCGTTATCGGGAGTATAACTTATTCGTTGGTTATTCTTTGGCGACTTTTAACGTATACAATTGCACGCTTAATTAAAAGCCAATCGGTTTCTTTCTAGTGACGTAAATTAGCGCGATGTTTATCGATGGAAATCAATTGAGAAATTAAACGAGAATTAATTGGGCGCACTATTGTTTTTTTATCCAATTTTATTCGATTAATTGTATAAGGAAAAAAGCTATATTTTTCGATTATCTTGCACGTGTATATATTGTCAATTTTATTTCCCGTATTTTCAAACTGATTTGTATTATACTCGGAGTTCCAGCTATACAGTTTCTCAATCTTCGATATTTTTTTTTACTTTTCACTTTGTTCTACTTTTTTTCTTCTCATCCGCTTCGTCGCGCCTCTCTATTTTTTCCTCTCTTTTTTACATTCTTCGTCTCTGGTCCACACATACGCCTATACCGATATACGCGTATAGAGGCCGAACCTCTCATTTATGAGGCTAATACATGCAGAGAACCTCAAAACGCTAAAAAAAATAAAAACTATACTTCAATTATTCATACCCTATATAAATATATATTTCTACGAAAATACTCCCGACTTTTCGTTTAGATATAACTCAGACTTTTTATACTTCTAAGACACGTGTCGTCGTGCTCCAAATTCTGCGTATTATTATATTTCCTTATCAATAAAGCTTTAAAATAAATTTTACATTGTTCCAGCAACGAACGATCACCTATCTATATACCCGCACCTGGCAATAGTATAGTTTTCCCCGAATAACTCCACCTATCTATTATCTATATATAACATCATCTACCCCTTACACGCGATCTCTCTTGCGGTTCCGAAATACTATAGGAACCAAAACCGACCGACCGATTCCCATATCGCGAACGATCAGAAAGTCAAAAGGGACCACCAGAGCTCTTCTCCTCTCGCCTTCTCTACATATCTTTCGCTCTCCCTCTCTCTCTCGCCTATTCTATAACACACTATATACACACTACACTCTTCTCCAAAAGCGCTCGAGTGCGTCTCTCTATTTTTATCTTTATCCTTCTCTCTTCTGTCTCATTCGCTCGCTTGCTCACACTCCGCTTGCGTTGCGCACCGCGTTTATGTGTGTGTGTCGTCGTCGTCGTCGAAACGAAATTCCCGTGCGTGGGGCGATCGGCGAGTAAGTAGTGCGAAGCGCGCCTCATGCGAGTCAGTAGTAGACCAGCGAGCGTCGCGTTTGCTCCTGACGATCCGCTCCGATATTTATACATATACACGCCGGCCGAATGTGAACGAGAACCGAGGTACACGCGGGCGACATTCTTCGGTCTCTATATTATGATATATTTGCCTATAAGCATAGATAGAGAGAGGGGGGGAGATTTTTCATTTTCGATAGAAACCCGCGTGTGTGTGCATATATTATAGGATATGTGTGGAAAAGAAGCCAGAGGGACGCACGCTTGCGGCGACGGGATTATAATAATACCAAGCATGTGTGTGTGTGAATGAAAAAGCCGGGTTTTTCGCGACGACGTGCGTGTTAATGAACCGCAGAGAGAGTTAAGTTGCGTGGGCGGCGCTTCTTTTCCGGTGTTTAAAGTTCCATTGAAAAGTTTTGTCGCGGGAAATTCGGGTTGAGGAAAGTATATTTATAAATAACATAAGCTCTTGCATAGCTGATACGCGGTTGCAAAGTGCGTATACACATATATATAATAATATCGTTGTGCAATTGTATTTGCGAATTTTGTGTTACCGGTTCAAGTACGCCTTGCACGTGCACGTATTATATATACAGAATTAAACATCACAGAAGTACCTATATATATATATATATATATATTATTTCTGTAATTCTTGATCGTCGTTTTACATTGACCGCAGCTCGCGGCGGGCGCCCGGTGCACAGTTGAACAGATAGATAAATATACGTCACTTAGAAAAGCAAACATTACGCATGGCTATCTCAGAACAATTTCAATACTTGTTGAATAAAAGTGTCAAAAGTCCAAAACCGCCATTATATATATATATTTATAACAAAATCGTCCAGGTAAAAAGAGCATGACTGACGTCCGTACGGCGTCATCTACTGTACGTATATACACACCGCGCTCATAGGCACCGCACGATGAGATAATCGGTCCTTCGCCCCCATCATCCGAAACTGCCTCTATATATACACACGTGCACACGCGCTCTGCTTATTGTAATGCTTATATATACTATACAGCTCCGTTTCCTCGTGCTTGATAATATATATCGCACACTTGCCGCACTTCGCTCGTAATATACTTATAGGTAGTCATGCCGATTACCCGTGCGTATATATCGCGCCGCATGTGTATATAATGTTACTTCATATCGGGTCGCCCACTGTGGTTATCGGCGGCATCGTGCACGTTGATTAATTTATTGAATACTGTCACTTCTTTTTGACGCTATAGTGTTTATAATAAATGTAGTCGAGAGTAAAGAGAGAGGGAATAAGATCCGGGATGAAGAATCCGCGTGGATGATATAGCGCCACGTTATAATAGCGAGGAAGCGCGGTTGTAACAAGAGGAGAGAGACAAAGACAGTGCCGGCGCTCTCTGAGGAAGGAGATTGTAGAATTTTGGTATTTGGCGGTTCGACTGCGGCTTATCGTATAGAAATATTTTTGTCGATTTGTTTTAGCTTACCGCTGGAGGATTGCAAAAGAAATTTTTTTTTTTTTTTGGTCACGTTTTTTATTTACGTCGGCAGGTATCTGACGATTCGGCTTATACATATAGAAATAAACGAAAGTAAGTTAAATATATTTGAGCCGAAGTTTTAGTTTTCATTGTGTTCATGTGCAATAATTTTTTTATTTAAAAATCAATTAACTTTGTTTTGTAAAATCGTCGAAATTATAAGTAAAATTTTTGTATATAGGTATGTAAGTTCTTAATCGTATATTTATATAGTTTCTATATATTTACATTAAAATTATCAGCATTGAGTAATATCAGAATTTTTATCTTCATAGTCCAGCCGACTTTGAGTAGCGTTCATACAGTAAAAATTTTTAAATAAAACTTGTAATCTTCGTTACTGTTTTTTTGCCAACATTATATTTGTACTAAATATGTATAAAAAATATTTTTTATAATAAATTTCATGTCACGTACTTATTATTGAGAAACGTGGGTCGTTATTTGTTAATAATTAAACAATGAATTAGGTAGCTCGTATGATGATGCAATAACGGACTAACTTTACAATTGCTCAAAACAAATTCGCTATTTAGCCTGACTGGAGTTAAAGTACTCGAAATCTTGTCTCTCTCTTTCTCGTCAATTAACGAAATTAACTTTCATTGGTACTTGAAGATATATGTCGGAAATATAATTGTGCACAATGTTCGTCAAGACGGGCAAACCCCGTGTTCTACAATTCGTATTATTAAATTAATTAATCAGTTAATATTTTATATAGTTGGAAATAATTTGTTTCATAATACTCTCGATTTGTCAATGGTTCGAGACAGTCGACATGCAAAATTATGATAAATATAATTTATTTCAACGAGTTGAAATATTAAAAGTATTTTTCACGCTCTTGGGTATTTGCATTTTCTTTGCTTCTCACAACTATTGTTATAACGTATAGCCAGAAATAAAATTTGTCAGATAGACACATATATGGACAAACAATAATAGCATTCACGAGTCTTATCGCTGAACGGTAATCAGGTCAGAGTTTTCTCTGCTAAAAATATCTATAAATCCGCGAGTTTATATTTGTGGAAAAGAATCATAGATCGTTGTGAGAAAAAAATATAAAACATTTGTAACGGAGCCGCTATATTTCTTCAGTTGTAGAAAATAACATATTTTTCATTCTAAAATTATTTTGCTATCTTAAATTCAATAAATTATTCTCCGAAGCAATAAAATTTTTAATAGCTGAAAACGCTACCCGTGTCTATTTCGACACCAACGTCTGCAGTCTTATAACATCTAACAAACCTTCCTTTATTCGATAATGCGAATTCTATACGCCTATTTATCGATGAGTTTTATGTCAATACGTTAAATTTTATCGCTAATATACACGCTCGTAATGAGGCGAAAAAATAAATCCATATACACTTTATGATTTCTTATGTTTTCCTACTTTATCTCAAATCACTGACTATATATACAGTTCGATACAGACTATATAATACGCTTAATCAACGAAAGCGCATAATATGTCGCGCTTGCACATTATAAAAAGCACGCGCATATATAATCTCCTTCCTTTTCTATCTTCAAATGCCGCCGACTAAGCAGCTTATCAACACACGCAAACCGAACGTCCATAGTTTGCTGATAACGTTATAACAAGTACCATATTATATACAACATACTTAAGTATGTATAGAGTACCTCGTTTTCGCGATGCCATATGCGCCGGTACAATGAAACCACCGTTATTCCAATACAGCACCATCACGAGAGAAAAAATCGCAAAATTCACGGATCGAGCATATAGCGCGCGAATGTATCCCATATATCCACGTGCAAACACGTGCGCTTATACAAATCGCTCGCGGCCACGGCCGCGGCGCGGTTCTCTACCATCATCATCATCGTGCATGTGTGACATCACGCGGCGCGCGCGTAATTTCATTGCACTCGTCGCTTTTGCTTTGCCGCGCGCACTGACGGTTCGTGTACTTATATATATGTATATAGGCGCCAAAAGCCCACGCGATGCATGCGCTCTATAATGTCAAACGTACGTATACGTATACGAAGGAGATGATGCGGGGAATCAGCAATTGCGGGCGGCGGCTTTTTTCTTATATATGATTCATTTGTAATTGCAGAGGCTTTTATAAGGAGGTTCGTCGACCCGTGCGTATATAATGAACGAAAATCTTTTGTCGCCCACTCTTGTGCAAGCTTATATTATGCGCATATACGGCTCAATTTTGCAGCTCATTCAGATGCAGTTGAATTATATTTCGTCTCGCGCGCGCTGCTTCATTGTTATATATAATGATTATAACTTAAAAGGATGCGTATATATATAACCACAGAGTGTCATATCCTTTTTCAATCACTTTACACCGCCACGAAATGTGTTCACAGGGTATTCCTATATACCACAGCGGCAGCATAGCAGACAACACTTGGAGCAGTATATTATACGAGGCGTGTTATTTGCGTTTTCCCCCCACGTGCGAGGATGCCGGTGGCGGACCACGTGGACGGCGAGCACAGCGAGGAGAGTGTGCACAGGCACAGTAACGGGCTGACGCACAATGGTCAGGATAGCGTGCCACTAAGCGAGGATGAGGATGGAGACCGGAAGCCCGTCATCGTGGGCACACGCGCCCATAGCATGGAGAACGGCACGTACAAGGCGAATCTCGACCTCGGGGAGAAGAACGGCTCCGGGGGCGCTGACGCCTTGACGAATGGGAATGGCCTGGTGTCGGGGGACCCACCTGATGGTGGACTGAGGTTAGTCGAGTGATGGCTTTTATTTTGTTGTTTAGTTTGTTGAGGGAATGTAGAGATGTTTGAAAGTATAATGTTTATATTGCACTTGTACTGTATAGTTTAATGTTTGAGAAGTGTTATATAGGGGTACAAAAAATGAGGGTAAAAATTTTTTGTCGGTCGTATCCGTCAGATTAGATTTTTTTGGTACTCTGGACTATTTTGAATATGAAAAACATGGTGAACACGGTGAGCTTGTTTGCGAAGAGTAAATTTATTTTTTGAGAAATGATGAAAAAAATTGTCCGTTTTTACATTTCAAAGAAGAAAATGCGATTATAGAACGACGAGCTTTCACTTATTTTCTATTTACCTGCGTTCCCATTTTAACAGTATTTTTTGTATTTTACACTCATCTTTGAGCTCATGTTACTTTTGAAGAAAACACCATTTTTTCATCCGGTAAAAAACTTATGAAAGCTGTCATTCACTAGTATTATTTTCTTTTTGAAATGTATGTGCAACTTTCCCTGACGAAATGACTTATGTTCGAAGAAGATCATTCTTATTATAAGCA
The DNA here is from genome assembly GCA_900474355.1 of Torymus geranii. Taxonomy (NCBI): domain Eukaryota; kingdom Metazoa; phylum Arthropoda; class Insecta; order Hymenoptera; family Torymidae; genus Torymus; species Torymus geranii. The sequence goes on along the minus strand of UCWB01003743.1, from coordinate 5,007 downwards.
TTTTTTCAAAATAAAGTTGTTATCTCCATAAAAAGCTTGCAATTCAATGGACCTTGTTCCCGATTTTTCGTACATTAAAAATAGTCTAAAGAATCAAAGAAAAAAAAAACTAGTCTGGTAGGTGGCCCCTAAAAAAATTGTTTTCATTTTTTCGGTTTTTATTTGATTATAATGTTCCAATTTAAAGTAACTGCTAGTAATAAACTATAAAATATCAATAATTTTCTACCAGGGTAGCAGAAAATTATTTTACTTTTCTCATCATTTCTCTGCGTATATTGTTAAAATAAGTAATTGATATATTCATTATTTATAACTTTAATATCACATCTAGGGCATGGTCCATCATGGTTGGGAGTTTCATCATCAACGGTGTATTGTTCAGTGTTATTAACACTTACTCGCTCATTTACTTGGAGCTGCAAAGAAGACTGACGGAAAGTGGCGAGAAAGAAGTATCTTCAAAAGCCGGTAAGTTTTTACAAAGTTATCTCGTGTCTGAAGATTTTTATCGAATCGCCGATGTTACCTGTGATAAAGACCTATTAAGTCATCATAGCTCAATACATTCATAGCTTCTCGTTGTATTTGTTTTCATCGAAATAATTAAGAGAACGACAAATTATCGAGCGAAAGTATTATTTTGTTAATCATAAATTGTATCTGAGCTTTGAATTGTAAATTGTAAAAGCTTTGAATTTTCATTGTTTTACATAATCTAAGTAGGAGATTGTACGATCTTCAGGTTACGGATTCTCTCCACACTCTTCAAAAAACTTAAGCATTGGATATTTTTAATCTTATTTTTTTTAAATGTTCAACTACAGTAAATGATCATTCTTGATTTAGAAAAGACTTACATACAATTCTACAAATAGAAAATAAGTATAAAATAGGGAGGCCGGGGGGCACCCCTGCGCACCTCGCTTCGCTCGCGGTACAAACCCCTCGCTAGCCATGCAAAAACTTCGTTTTTAGATAATGTGGCACGACCGCTAAGTACTACTCGGGAGAACCTTATATCTTCACCATTGCAACATTTTTACACGTCAAATATTATTAATGAAACCATGCTTTGAAAAACCACTCTTGGATTGAATGTTTATATCGGGGGCTGAGAGGAAGAAAGCGCGATCTAGGATCCTATAACTTTTGTACTTAAAGTTTGTATGTAAATCGATATCTGTCGTAGCCCTGCCTTAAAACTGAGCTTTAATTTATGTCAAAGTCGCGATATAGTTTGATGTTGAGCAACAAAAACACACCAAAATTGAATGAAATAGAGCTGATGCATATCTTATAGTCATTTAGTTCACTTACAGATATTTATCAGTGCATTTTCGCGTTGTTCTACTTTAATTTATCATAGTTTTGATATGAATTAATATATTTTTTTTTTTTATTCTGAATTTTATTTTTAATATTATTATTAACTTGGAAAACAGCAAATGAACGCTTCTGAGAATTCCCGGCTCTGCTATCTAGTACATATACAACAGACGTAGATATAGTTCAAATTACACATTGAATATTTTTTTAGTAGAATTACAGTTGTTTACCAGTCAGACTACATCAATCTATTAATCACTGATTAAAGTACACAGAAATACAACAATTAGGTTCAATCAAGGAAAATCGATCAAACTCCGGGGGAAACCTTTGATCAGTATACTATATAGTGTTTATCCACCACCGAGACAATTGATATCAGTGCACGCGCACGAGTAAAACTGGTATATAGAGAATAGCTCTCCGCGAGCCTTTAATTAGATTTGCCAATTAATAACCGGCATGAGAACAATAAATGGCAATCCGAAGCAATCGTTGATGTACAATTTATTGATTAACATGCGACCGGTATTCTTTTAGCTCTCGCTCTGAGAGGCTCAATCATCAAAAAACAATGGAAGAGTTTGACTCGTATAACTGAGCTATTTTTCATTACAATTTTCCGTATGCCCCAGCTTCTTTTGTCCCATTGCGTTCCATCAGTCTTCAATAAATTAAAATTCAATACTTAATACGCAACCGGACAGCTGATATCTTGTCAAGTTGTATAACGTGTCTTTTATAATCGAATTAGGAAATCGTTTTCAATAAACGTTATTATTATATCAATTACGACTTCATCTCTTTTCAATGCGATAAGATATACAATATTGTTATTCGACTTTTAAGGTAGTTTATCATCACCGGTGGTTCTCAACCAATTTTTCGGCAGTGCATAATCGGAGATTTAAGAAATTAAAAATAAAAAGCGCCCAATTTGCGCGTTTCGCGGCCTACCTATAGTGTGCTTCGAAAACTGCCTGTGCGAAGTAATCACTGTGCAATGTATAATTTTCAAGAGTCTTGTTTGAATTTTTTGTAAAAGAGTCATATTATCTTTGTAAACCCCATCCCATGTAATTCTTCCATATTTTATGTAGCTGTGAAAGAAGGCAAATATATTATCATTAGAGATTTTGTATCTATGTTTGTCCCTTTTCATATAAAAATGTTAGGGTGACCCATACCTTAATAAGACATGTTTAGACATCAGTCAATTTCTCTTATTACATGAATATTTCCAACAAACAACCCGGTATTCACGGCGCTCCATATAATATAACTATCCCTCGAACATCATTTTCAATGGATGAAAATTGTCTCTTTGCCTCTGCTTTCTCCTGGGCCCATTGTTTTAATCCCATTCAGCTGGCATCTCAAATCCTGCACAGCCAACGCCAACATCATCTTGCCCCTCCATCTCGCATATATAATACAGCCATACAGAATGATCCGCGTCGTATACAAGCAAAACGTTCAATTCGTCGACAGACTATGCCCACGGCATAATATATTACAACGTCGAGACGCGGTGATGAATTTTCAGGGTCGCCTTAATGTCGTCCAATGACATTCACGAAAGAGTTGAATGGGGCCCTAACTGCGTATGGAAATTATAAAGGAGCGCGCGGGCGACGAGTCAGTGCCCTGAAAGCGCGAGTGATGAGTGTATATAAGTATACTTGTACAATGCGCGAGTCTTAAGTACAACGTCCGCGCTCGCGAGCGTGCTGCATCAGCAGGCGAGCTTTCATGCGCCGATTCTGATTTTATGATCATGACTCGGCACTGAGGGGGATGCACGCTGAGTAAATATACTTATAATATAATGTATCCGAAGATAAGGTGCCCGATTATATAAGTAGCCGAGTGGTGTCATCGTTATCAGTTGTATATTATAATCTTCGTGTGCTTTAGATCGATTTTGTTGTGATGTAATTAAAGCAGATGAGAGTACAGTCGACTGGCACGAACAATTATTGTGGAATAATACTTTGTATAAATATTAGTTAAAAAATTCTAATGGAAATTTGAAATTATTATAAACTCAAGTGCTGTTATAAGAAACTATAAATAGCTTGAATTAATGTCAGAAATATTAAAGACAATTCATTTGTCTATAGATTTTACTATCGCATCGTATATAGAAAAGTCTTCTAATCGCTTCAAAAATTCTAATAGTATTTACTGGACTCGTATTGAGGCCACTTTGACACTCCTCTCTCATGGATATACAGCGCGAAGTTGTTTTAAAAATCACTACTTTGATATAGAAACTATCACTTGATGTCTGTTAATAAACGATCTATCGCAAAAAGCCGCCGCGCCGCTATATTAGATTATAAAGCAGCAAAAATAAACGATATATTTCCTCGCGGACGTATAGACAGATTGTAAGGGCGGCGAAAGCTGCTTCCAAGTGAGCGCAAAAATACAAAGAGGAAATAAGTTGATGGCTTGATAGGTTAATTACTTATTGACATTATTAATTGCCGCACTATTGTGTTACAAGAGCGATCGTCAAGTCCGCAACCGAAGAACGAGAAAAGCCTCTGGTCACTGAACCGAATTTATCAATATAACATTAGTATAAATAATTTCTTATTTATTTAAATTAATTTGTTTGTTGATTGCTATTCATGCATGTGTGAGCTTGTTCGTAGCAACAACACAATTATCTAAAAATATACGGACAATATAGGGTAAAAATCAATTTCAAACTTCGCCTACTATGTACAAACGTCAATCAAGTCGACAACAACGAATTTGATTTTTTTCTGTTTTTCGAGATTACGTTCGAATAATAAGCTCAGATCAAAATTTATCTAATCCATTTGAATTTCAAGGCCCTACGATATGCAATATTTTATTTTATCTCTGCGATTAACTTGTATTCAATTTCACTTTTTCCATTACAATTCTTCGAACACTTTATAGATTCTCGTGAAAACTAACGAAAAAATCTATTTCCTCGAACAAATTAAAACGTCAGTGTTTAAGTTAATTTTACTCTTAAGCTAACGTGATTACGCGACGAAACAATGAGCGCATAATAGAGCGTGTTAAGTGCAGTCATAAACGTTGAAATTATTATAGTATTAGACATTTCAAGTATACTCTTATATATACAGCGAGTGTGCGCACGAACCGCAAAGAAAAACAAAGCCGCGTATATTGTATAATTGGTTTGACGATTAATCAGCTGCACCCTATTATATACACTTTATCCGCGCGTTTCGCGCTCGTAAAAATCGATAAATAAATATACATATAATATACCGACAAGTTTAGGGTTTCATTTACCGATCTTCTTTCCACTCGAAAGATAACGACGCGCAGTCGCTGTCGTTCGCGTTCTATGTTGATCAGAAACAGGAAGCGGTACAATTATTCGGTATATGCAGCTGTATACCGCCGCCGCTAATGATGACGTATATATAATATACAAACGATTCAATCCAGTTCGCGCAAGACTTTTCTGAATAATGCCGTGTCGAATTAAAATTGAATTATCTCCGAGCGGTAATTGGCGCGCTGAATGCATTATACAAAGTGCAGAGTTTACAATTTGCAACTCTATAAAGATCTTATTATCGGCCATTCAAACGAGCAATTTGAATTAAAATTTCTTGTCATTCGATTATACATCTTCCTGTTACTTTTTAATTCTGTTATATC
>UCWB01003742.1:0-12172 GCA_900474355.1 Torymus geranii | reverse complement strand
GTACACGGGAAAATCGTGTGGAATTAAAAATATCTTTGACATTTTTTTTAAATTGAGAATTTTTAAGAAAATGGCGAAAAAGCGCACTTTCCTTTAAACCTCAGCCATTCACTCCGCAGAAACGTTCTACACAAAGTTTCAAAAATGAATTTGAAACTCGAAAGAGCTTTTATTTACTCATTTGAAAATTATTGGAAAAATTTTGATTCCTTCAAAAGTTATAAGAGTATTAAAACTTAAAAAAAGGCATAATACTCTCAACATCGGGGTTGTCCATTCCTGGATTTGTGCATTTTTGACTTTTGAAAAGCTCAACATATTCAACTTTCAAAAGAAGTAAATGAAAGCTCTTTCTTTCTAGTTTAAATTTCTTTTTCGAAACTTTCTGTAGAACTTTTCTCAACCAAATAGCTGAGGTCTGAAAAAAGTGGGCTATTTTGCCATTTTCTTTGAGGCCCCCAAAAGTGACTGAGCAAACACGAAACGGAGGAAAGTTGCTGATCGCTGATTTGTAACCATCGGTAGAGTGAAAAAACTGGTCTGCGAAATGTCGATCTCGTTATATGCACCGTCGAAAATGAAGGATGACGTTTTTGCCGCCAGAAATGTATACGCAAAAAGGGGCGCGCGTGCGCGTTTTTCGTTGCGGCGCTGATACGTAACGCGAGCGATACCCACCGGGTGGCTAATGACGATAGTATGTTTTCCGTCATTAGCAATAACTCACTCGAGGCCGTTCGAGTTCATCAGCCATTAATTAACGATGTACATTTAATTCCGTATAGTATATTGCGGGCACGTACAAAAACGTTGCTACCAACGGTGAACGAGGAGTGAATTACAATTAAGGTTTAATGCTGGCACATGTGTGATCGCATTGTTTCGAAGAAAAATTACTTTTATAGTTGTTTAAGGCGAACGTATTTTAAGACTAATTAAAAAGGTTTATTCATTAAAGTTATAGCAAATGACACTCTTCAAACTAACTATTTATTAAATTGACGGGATCCGAAGGCAAGTTATACTTGGTACTCACGGTTCATTATTATTAGGTATTTAGCCCTTAAATGACACACAGGGTCCAGAATACCCCACGGTATTTGAACGTAAATTTTCTTAGTTGCGCACCAAAAATTTGCTCCCTATGGCGCCACCTAGTATTAGTTAAGGCTTGAACCAAGCTGTTTGTAACCAAAAAGTTACAAGCATTTTCTCACACTGGTCCAAAAGACCCAGTGTGGCATTTATGTAATTATTTTGACGTGTGTCATTTAATGGTTAGTATTCAAGACTCGTTGCAATCACCAAACATTTTATTATACATTCTTTTCCAAGCTGAATAACATTTTCTCTACAGTATACTGCTTTAAACAAATAAAAAGTACACGCGCACGTACATTACATAATTAAAAATGTCTTTATCTGCTAACATCATTCTATCCATATAGCGTTATCAAAAAGAAAAAAAATTCCACTCCCACCTCATCAATAAACCAAAAAATTGGGCACCGTAAATCTCACCTCTACACACTCCTATACCAATGGAAAACGAGTGAACAAAAAAAAAAATGGCATCCTGTTAGCATTGGGCTTAGTTGGTGTTCTGCGAATTTTTCGGAGAGATAGAGAGAGAGCGAGAGCTATGAGCCAGTACAGAAATCACGTGCGCGCAGTACTGTAATCGCCAAGCGCAAACAACAGGCCGTCGACACCAAAGTCTCGTGCGAATTGTGCGCTTTTATCGCTCGCGCTCTCGCTATATATATATACGCACTATAGCTGCGATAAAGGAATCTAGTTGCGCGCTGCGCGAATAATTCATCGCTCGCTTTTTACTGCGCGTATACGTGCAAAAGTGCGTATATATATCGCAAGGGAGGGTAATTGTTTAGTCGTAGACTCGCGCGCCGGTACGTTTCCACGCTGAGGGTGGCGATAGGACGGTAGCATTCACCCATATTATCGCGACGCCGGGACACGTATGTATATTATATACAGTGTGGGCTTTCGTTCGAGGCTATCGTGACGATATGTTTTAGTTTGCTCGTGACAAAGTGGAGAAAGTCGGAATTTTAATTCTTGGAAGACGGATTTTTTGCACGCTTATCGCATCTGTCATGCTAAACTCTTGTTTGCATTAATCTGTGGATTAATGTGTAATTAGTAATCGATTGTCTTATCTTTCATCACATAAATGAATAATTAATAATTTAACTTGTGCCACTAAATCAAGTTAGTTAAATATTTAATGCTACGTGTACGTAATTTGTATGATTCTTATATTTAAATTCATGCTCTTGCTAGAAAATTTTAAGTGTATTAATATTACTATTTCAATATACCAATATTATTGTTAGAGAAAATAGCACATGCAATAAATCTGAGACATAATAATTTTTCTGATATAACCGTAGCGAGTATTTTGATAACGAGCAGATGAAGGTTGTAGGTTCATTAAACTCTAATACGTAATTGAAAATGAAGTTTTCGAAGCAGACGTTATCGATAAACGTTTGACTGCATGAATGATCGTTTTAGTTACCATAAATCGGCCTTCAATTATAGAAATTATAGCTCGTCACTCGACTTCACATTCGAAAATTTGAACAGTTGTCTTCAATGCTAATATTAAAGATAAAAATATTGTACCATCATTCATACGATTTTCTGCAGTGGCATAAAATCACGTGGCACAATGTCAATAGTCCCATTAATACCGACTGTGATTATCAATTTGATTGGCTTCTCTGATTAATTTAAATATTAAATCGAGTCTCTTACGCAATCAATGAGCTACGTATATATTCATTATTCATTTCTTATTAATTCATTCATTTTTGTACATTCATATTATTGCATAATAGTAAATAACATCTCTTGTTTATTAGTCGAAATTCAATATAACAGTTAACGGTTGTCTGAAATTATTGACAACTATAAATAATTTTCAGCTTTAGTATGTAAAATATCCATTTTAAGGTAGTTTATCACACATATATAGCAATATTTTTTTTGTTTTGTCTTTTATATTTGATACAACCAGAGCAAGTTTATTCGAATGATGGGTGTCTTAAGAAGTAGCAAACACTTTTTCATGCAAAATTACGTAGTATTAGCGTTAATATCAAACATTAATTATTTTGAAATTTCACTAACATTTCGCTTCTTTGCAAATTTTTATTTTATATGCAATCGTATTGATCAAAGTCTCATTTTGTTCCTTATGAAGACCAAACACAAAAAAAATCATTATGGATATCTGTACAGGTATATTGCTATATGTGTGATGAACTGCTTTAAGCAAATCGTTATTGCTTCGATAAAATTAGTATAGGTCGCATTGTATAAAATAACCATAATAATCATACTAACGAAAATATACATCAATCGAAATAAAAAATGTAAATAGTCACTGTAATACTGTAATGCTCTTACGCCGAGATCATCAATAATCGACCAACTAACACAATCATGATATGAGGGTGATTCGTTAGAAGGCAGATTGACAAAGATTTGATCAATCCAATAGTTATTATCTAATTTAAAATCGTTCAATATAAATATCACAAGTTTTGTATTTATTATAAATATTAAATCCTGAACCACCTGATTTATTGAATAATTGACAGTTATAAAAGGATTTACGATACTCTTCGCACGTTTACAACCTACAATGTCCCAACAAAAGCTCTCCACCCCACTATATATCCGTAACAGCGCTCTCAGCTCAATCAGATTTTTCGCGTCACTCCACCCGCACTCAGCGTCAACCAGCGCTATACCTCTCTCTCTGCACGAAAATAGCTACGCTCACACACAAAGTTACGCACATCGTCCCCGGGGATTATAGCTATATATGTATATACATATATAACGCGTACGCGGTTAATTGACAAACGGCGAGCGGCGGCCTAGCGCGCTTGCTCACCTAAATAAAATGCCTTCGCGTTCCCGCGCGGCGCACGTTGCCGATACGAGTACACACGTATACGCACGCACGCGAGGCCGCATTATATTATGCAACGCTTATTTTATCGCGCAACGCGAGTCCGTTGACCGGGAGCGCACGCGCGCGGCCGCCAATTACGAGCCGCCGGGACTTTTCTAGTTTCTAGACGCTATATGCCATATGAGAGAGGTAGCACCGCCAAGCTGTGCTTCTCTTTTATTATATATATAAAGGATTGCTCAATAAGCCGACAATTGCACGCACGCATATATATACCGTCGCCCGGATACATCGTTATGTGTGTGCGTGTTCTTATCTCCGCCGCGCGTGCGTAAATAGCTCTTTGCATTTCCGTGGCGCGGATTTTTCGCCAGAGAGAGAGAGAGAGAGAACGAGTGTAATATAGCTACTCGGCGCGGTTCAAGGTGATTGCGGCACGTTGCGCTCGAGGCGGCGATAGTGTGCGCCTGCCGAGTATATAACGATGGACTTTTCTTGAGTAATTTTAGGTTGAAAATAAGGTTAAGCACTCGTTGTTTCGTTGTTGTTAGCCGAAAATTTATGGACTTCTTTATGGGGTTCTAGACCCGAGCTGCCGGTTGATAAATTGCAATGGCCATAGTAAAATCGATGCATTTACGGTAGCTTTTAAAGTTATACGCTGTGAATCAAGGTTTTACGATTTTCAAAATGGTAGTTTTTATTTCTTTTTTGCTACCAGCGTATATTGTTAGTTTGGTCGGTTAAATGGTTTGATTTTAAAAACCGAGTTTGAAAATACTCGTTAAATTCTGGTAGGTTCGGTTCATATAAAGTGCTTTTAAATTCCACTTTCGAAATAAAGCGGATTTTTTTTTGTTAAGCATAAATTTAATCCTTACTGGAAAAATATTTTTTTTAAATGTTCAACTCTTAACTACAGTTCATTATAATTTTTTAATTCAAAGTATATACTAAATGTGAAAACTATTTAGAAATTTAAATTCATAATCATCAAAGAGGTCCATTATAATTTTTCAGGTCAACGATTACTTTGCAGCGTACAGGCAACAATAGCTATATGAATAAAAGTATATGCATATAGTTTGAAACAAAGATATATGCTTGGACATTGCGCCAATCACATCGAAATCATTTTTACGTATACGTACGGATTCTTGGTATTAAAATGAACGATAAGATTTTGTTACACGAGCGCATGTTATTGCCGTTCCTTTTCTTCTTCTACCGAGAACTGCGCTGCGATGGATAAGTCAGCAAATATTTTTTCATCAGAAGAATTCAGCCACTAACGGCGCTATTTCGAGAACGGATTATTCTTTGAAAAGTGCATTATAATATTGTGCACGATGAAAAAATGAAACGTATCCAAAATTGTTCTTTCTCGACGATGTTTGAAAAGCAAGTGTAGGTGTTTTAAACATTGCTTACTGCTTCTGAGACGAATTCTTTGTTAAGTAGGATAATAAAAAGATTCATGAGTTTTTACAACTTTCATCGTTCAAGAAACAATCTACATGCCAACGTGACGTTTGACATTACATCTAAACCGTGTAGCAATCACACAGGACAAGTCACTTAAAAGGTAAAATATAACACTATTTTGACTCATACGAACACCGCAGTACACACAACCACGACCTACGACAACGTCAACGATTTTTCCCCTCTTCTCTCATATAATTTACAGCCCCCTACAATCCATTTTCCCCTTTTTTCTTCACCGAATCCCAGCATCCTCGCAAGGACAAACCGCGCACGTATCCTCGAGCGCAGCCAGAGATGCATCATTGCACCGGACATTGCAGTGAAGCGCGATAAAAGTCGGTTGTGTGTCGCGCATCCTCGCAGGGATTTATTTAACCGCGCTGCCGGCGTGTTTTATCGCTACGCATATTTCACGCGGCCCGCGTGTATACGCGTGTGATTTACCGATTGTTAACGAACGGTAATGCCCCTTAATTTCGCGCGCTCTCGCGCAAAACAAAGTCTTGCTCTTTATTTTTTTTCCTCCTTTCACGCGAATTCAATCACCGGGGCGAATGCGCGAGACGTTAATGGCCGGGGATGGCTGTTGTAACGCCGCGGTTATTTAGGATCTTCGTGTCTGCACTGTATAATTAGCCGCGGCGGGCGGGAGATGCAGCAGTACTAAAAGCGAAGGTGGTGCGTCAATTGTGCTGGGAAACGAGTGATGCGAACGCGATATACGTTCGTTTGAAATAAATTAGCGGGACGAAGCTGTGCAGCTTTCGAAAATTGTTTAAAGCTCGGAAGTAACAGTCTCGAGGCTGTTATTACGGATGTACGTTGTGTGTATACTGCTCTGTAACGATGCGTTTAATAGAATTAATATAAACTATAAATAGTAATTTTTATAACTTTGATATTTCACTTCAAACCGTACAGATTTTTATTTCAACAGTAAAATTTGCCACGAGAATCATACAAATACTATATAAAGTATAAAAACACCTGATTAATAGTAAATTTTGCGATAAATTCTCATCCACGAAATGGTTGGCATAATCGTTTCGCGCAAATTTCAAATGAAACACGCGCCTAGCTGTAAATATAACTCGGAACTCGCGCGTCGTTTTTCGCGCGAATCCGAGAGCTATACATCTCATGAATAGATATAGACAGGGGAGCCGTAAAAAAGAGTCGCAGGAATGCGCGACAGGCGACTATAAGCTCGCAGCTCTTCATTAGCCGCAAAACCAAGCGTAAAAAGCTACCTCGGCTATATGAATACATATATATGCCTCACTCTCTCACACACGCCATTAACTCTGTGCTCAACTCATTCAGGAAATCATTCCGGCTTGACGAGCGCTCGCAGTTATAATATACATCATCCCTCGGTGCATTCGTCACACTCGAAGCGCGCCGGCCGGCCCGCCGTGTGTTTTCGCGCTCTGTGTGACATCATCACCCGTTCTCCTCTCTCTCTCTCTAGCTCTAGCTCTCTCTGACATCATGTATAGGTGTATACATGTATCTGCACACGAGGCTGGGACGTGCGAGCGGAGTGAGAGATAAGCGCGACGTAGACGAAGACGTCGCTGTTGCCGCGGTGGCTGTGTCTTCGTTGTCTGTGCGGTGGGAGGTTGGGTGCCGGGGATGTCATGGCTGCGGCTAGATTGCGCGCCATTGTGCGACTGTCGGAGCCACGTCGTCATTTTTGGTTTTGTTAAGTGGTTGGCGAGATGGGTTTGCATTAAACAAAAAAATATATATCTGGCGAAAATATGTTTTTGTTGCGTAATTTGATAAATGTTGTATATCAGTGTCGTTAGTCTATATATGTGCTGATGTAATGGATGTGTTGACATTGTGAAAACGATTTGTTCCATCTTTTCAAAAAGTTAATTTCTTTTGATAAAGTATAATCTATTTTTATTCCATTAGTCCATTTACTTTATGTCGGTCTTAAATCATTCACGAGTCGAGATTAAGCTGTATAATCGTTTCACGTATCACTTTCTTAAACGATTGTTAAATGTACTTAAGAGTTAAAATTATATTTAACTACTCGTGCCGTAATTAAAATTGCTGTATTCTTTCGTTATTATAATTTTTGCCTTATATAACTTTTAATTAGTTTTAAAACAATAGAAATACAGTAACAAAAATATTACTAACGAGTAAGTTTTAATTAAAGCAAAATCTCTGTGGTTTAACAACATTTGTAAAAAAGTGTGTATAATAAAAATTCATAATGTGAGGTCGAGATGTCAAAACAACATTGAAAGCGCAAGTAGACGCATAAAAACTACACGATTATACAAGTTTTACATGAATGTAGAATCGCGAATGCACGGTTCTGGGGACAAGCGAAGATTTTGAAGAATCGTGTCAATGAGCATTTGAAATGAAAACTTTATATGCTAATTGTGCGCACAATTATATTCCTGAAAATTATTTTAAGACAAAACTGCAAGAATATTACATTCATATGGAACTTTGAGAATTGTAAAGCTCGTTACAATTACAAAAACGCTGCTAATAACACTGTTATTTATGTGCAGTTTAAATTTCAGTCGTGGCACGAGCGCTTTCGTGTAATCAGCTTAAGTAAGCATAAATTGAATAAAATCGGCGTCGCGATAAGCTCCTTATTCTATGTGTGTGTGTGGGACTAGATACGTGCAAGCTCTCGGCTAATTTTCTTTCACGTCGAATCAAAGAATCCGCGAGTAATCGACGGGTGTAGCATTGTAATTAGACTTTATGAGTCTGGAATAAATGAATAAGCCAGGGAGTGCACGAGCTGAATGCCAAGTGTAGAAACACTATAAGTTAACGAAACTTGAGGATATAAAATCTACATTTTAAATTCCATACACTCTTCGTTTGTTAATACAGTATACGCACAAAGACAGAATACGGAAACAACAAACAACTTTTTTTCTAACTTCAATATAATATCTCGGGAAAATCCGAAAGATATCGTTCAACCGAACCAATGAAAGTGCGAAACCTCTCATTTCTCACATCCGGCAGCACTCGTCACGTTTTATCTCTTTCTCTCCTCTCTCGCGGAACGAGTTGCTTCGCGAAAAATCACGGCGCGATAAGAACACGTGAGCCTGTATATAGCCCGTACCGTGGCCTTCAAAATCGTCAGCTCAGAGTTTCGACGCCAGATGAGCGGTTTGCGGTGTACGCGAGCGCGTTTTATCGGGTTTCGAATGTCGATGTATGCTTACGGTCGTGAGCAAATACTCGGATGTTCGATCGCGATTTTTAGCGGATAGATAATCTTTATTTATAGAAACAGATGATGTTGAGCTTTTGATTGAGGTTCGGAGGATATATTGACAAGAGCGTTTTCTACGAGGTTTGCGTTTTTTTTCTTCTGTTCATTAATCGGCTTTCATGTATATGATAAGTTAAAATTTAATTAATATTGGTGTTGACTTCGTAACAAGTAAACCATATTCGAAAAATAATTATGTTCAATTTTTTTCAAGACAGATAACTTAACTATTTTACTTTTTAAATAATAATTTTTATGATTGTTGTACGATGTATGTTCTAGTACCACTGTGAAAAGTTTCAAGTGTACTATGGTCTAAGGAATGAGTGAAATATTTTTAATGACAATATTAATATAAAGCGTAAAAATAGATGTTACAATCTCCACCAATGCAGAGCCGTGGTAGATCGAGTGGAAGGAGACAAGCAGATCAGAAGAGAACATTCTTAATCGCGACATGTGCACGTTGACTTATTACGCGAGTTATTTCCACCGCGTATTATCACCGGCTCTCCGCTGGCACAGGCGACAAAGCGTATATACGTTATTTTGAACTACCATAATCTTATCGGAGTAAATATTTGACGACTTTTACGTGCTGGCTCGGGGGTAGGGAAAGGAGGGAGCCGTCAATTTTACAGGTTCGTTTGTTTTCGCGAGCTCTCGTGCAACGTGTGACTGATCTGCTGAGCGTGTGGGTCCGCGTTCCTTTAATATTTATTCGTAACGAAACGTTTCCATACCGTCTCGACAAACAGGTGATTTATATCTGTGGAGCTTTAAAAATTGGCAGCGTGCTTCGAGTTTTATGTGACAATTTTTTTTCCTGCTCCTTTCTGATTATCGTTTCATATCGGGATATGAAGATTATTAATCTTGGCAGATAGGAGGTAATGATAGAGAGGTGTTGTTGCGAACGTCATTTGAAAACGTCAATCAAATCTTTGTAATAAATTGCGCTAAGTTAAGACTTTGATAAATCGCAAGGAAAATCATTCGAACGTCATGAATTATCGCAATGTTCTACTAAAATATTACATTGATGATGGAAATGAGTTTGATCATGCTGCATTAAAAAAAACGTTACGTGTTTTATTTACTTCAACATTATTATCTTTGAATATTAATGCAGACATTGAACCACAATTAAAACAGTATTTTTTTATCGTCGTGTTCTCGGATTACGATTTATTTATTTATTTTCGCATTTCATCGCGACAGTCTATATCTTTCATATATACGCAGACTGACATTCAAACTGATATCGATTATTGACTGCGTCGTCTGCGGGATGTCGAGAGAGTATTGAATTCAATACTAAAATAAAGCTTCCGATTTATATTGCATGTGCGGCTTGCCTTTTAGTCGGCAATACATACATATATATATTTACTTTAAAAGCATATTTTATTTTTTGGTAAATATGTTTGTTGACGAATATTTTTGAACAAAAAATATGAAGTAATTAATTTTCGACCAGAATTGACATGTCTATCTAAAGACTGTAGGTCAACAAGTTTGTTCTGATATTTTTATTTTCAACTATTTTAAACTATTGTGAAATGGAATATCGGGTAAATATCATTGAACATATTAGAATGATATACATTAGGTACATATTTTGTAATATACTCCCAATTGACCAAATATCTATAAGCAAACGAAAGTTCTCTTTCTCGTTCTCTATCGATTAGTGCCGCGCAGTCTATAGGTTCTTGTACTTAGGAGTCCGTATCCCGGATCCGTTGAGGAAGCTGCATCATGTCGAAGCAAAGGCCAGGCACCAAGTCCTCGTTACTTCCGGCGCTGAACTGACTCGGCCACAGTCTTACTCCCTTTTCTCTATGCCAATCGTATCGCGTGATATTGACATTGCCGTGTCGTGGCTCGGTGTCAGAGGGAGGAGGCCGAAGGGATGCGACGTCAGTGCTAATTGTGAGTTGTGAGTTAGGATAGGGGAGGAGAGTGCTGAATTCTGAAGTTGTTTGTTGTTTCTGAGAAGCTTTTTTATTCATATAATTAAATACAACTCCACTATGATGGACACTTTATTGGCCAACATAGCATTTTATTCGTTCTCCCATACTTTATTCTCTCAAAACAGGGGCGTAAAGTATATTATATTCTGGGAGACGTAAAAGTATAGTGTGTGCCACGGGTGGAAAGTGAGGTAAGATATATTTTTCCTGACACATGAAATTTTATGAGGGATCAAGCAATTTCTACGTAGTTTCAGAGCAGCGTCGACTTTTTTGCCCGTTGGTCAGTAAAAAAGCCCTTTTGGCTCGTTTTTTGTGTAGATGGCACGGGAATAAAGGCGAAGCGAGTTTACTCCTTATTGCATAATGTACTATATTCAAAATCTAAGGCGTTTACCAACACAAATAGTATATTACGCATCTAGGGAGTAAAAGTAAAGAATGTTCCAGATCGCATATAAATTGTTTCCCGGGCCGAAGGCGAGGCTGACAAACCTGCCATCTGAGGCATTCTTTATTTTCTCCCGTGGTTGCAACTCCTGAAAAAGTTATAGATTTTTCGTGTTTAACACAACGAGGATATCGAAGGACCTTGGCTTTTATAAGTGTTCATCGTTGAAACAAATCAAAATTGAAAAATCGCAAAAATATTAATGAAATAACACAGTGAGGCAAACTTTTAAGTTGGCAGGATTGAGGTTCACTTATAATTTAGCCTTTAAAACATATGTACTTGTAATAGAATGCCTCAAAGTATTATTTATGTCAACATTTAGACAATTTAGTCCAATATCCGTCCTATGATATTGATTATTGAAACTCGGAAATCACTGATGAAAGATCATCATTCATAATTTCAGCTATCGTCGGGTTAGAGGAAAAAGATGTTATCTCGCCTAAGCGTTGAAAAAGATGTTATCTCGGAGCGTCTCATTTTTCGCACTTTTTAAATGCACGTAACTTTGCATCGAATCGACCGATTTAAACGATTCTCATATCAAGTAGAAGATAAGAGGTTTAATTTGATATGAGAATCGTTTAAATCGGTCGATTCTGTGCAAAGTTACGTGCATTTGAAAAGTGCGAAAAATGAGACGCTACGAGATAACATATTTTTCAAGGCTTCGACGAGATGACATCTTTTTCAACGCTTCAACGAGATAACATCTTTTTCAACGCTTCTACAAGATAACATCTGTTTCCTATAACCCGACGATATATCCTTATATTCACTGAAACAAATCATTTTAGGCTATAGGAACCATAGTTTTGATCTGCTGTACTAGCACTATTTATACTGATGTTACCCTTACACACGGAGAGAAAAATTGCATAAATATAACCTTATTTTCATCTGCCAAGGTTAGTGCATGTAGCCAAATGCCGAATACTGGACTCTCAGCCCGTTTTTGCCTGAGTCCTCCGTAAACGTAAACATTACAGTCGCATGTTTTTTTTGAGGTTAAGAGATGCCAACGATAT
>UCWB01003741.1:0-12172 GCA_900474355.1 Torymus geranii | reverse complement strand
ACCTTACATTATATTACAGTGTAAAACCCGTTTTTTATTGTTTTCTAGTTTTTCCGTATACAATGCAATGTTAGTATCAACCATTTGGGAGCTTCCAAATATGAACACCACTAGGGCGCTACCTGTACTCTTAACAAGTCGAATACTACTTGTAGACTTTGTGGCTGTCTTGACTGGCTCATGATTCACAAATCAAACTAATTAACGACCAAGTTTACATCCACATGGTACTTAATTAGTATACAGATAGGTACTGATTCTGATTAGTGGCTGTCTGGCTCTGAAAACTTAAGAAGTGTCTACATAATGTGCCTTGAGCCAAGGCTCAGAGGCTTGGCTGCGATTGGCTCCGATTATGTGAGCCTTTTGGCTCAAGAAGGCAGATTATGAGACACTCCTTTAACGTATAGTGAACGTGAACTGTGAATCCATATTGATGGCGCACATGAATATGACCAGACATGACCACATGTGCCATTGGTTTTGGTTCGCAGTTTCGCACTCGTTCGCTGTATTAGCTTTCCTTTAGGCTTACTCTTAAATTTGGAACTCATAATTACTAAATTTTTATAATTCATTTAAAATATTTAGTTTTTATTTGTAGATTCCAATTGAATTTCATTATTTAAAAACTATAAAAATATTATATTAAATAATTTACCAATGCAAGATAACTGCAAAAAATTGAGTACCTAATTTGACAAAACATTGAATTATCAGCCAGAAACAATTGATACAATTATATTTTAACAAATTCTGCATTTTTCAACGTTATCAAGATTAAGCTATATATATTTCCATTATTATCAAACAATGAATAACAGATAATTTCCAGATATTCATTGGCTTTTATCATCTAAGTAGTTTTTTTTAATCATTTGAAAATCTACTTGGCAAAAGCTTTACAATTTAAATTTGCTACAATATGTACTTTCAATATTTATAATGTAATCAATGAGAGTACCGAGTGAACAACTAATAGAGAAGTTAGATATTGAAATTCAATAATGCCAAAATTATTATAGTATCAGAAGCAGTTTTCTACAACGCCATAAGTATAGGCACGACAATGAACGAGAACGGATTTTCGAGCTCTATAGGAATTGGATGGTCGCATATCGGCTCTTCCCCTTGACTTTTCTCTCCCCTCGCACCGTTCGTGCACCGCTGAATCTCTAATCCCATTTCATAAGTAATACGCGATAAGTCCACTAATCCATACGCGCCTCTGTCTCCGACTCCGAGTACCTAGTCCGAGTCTCCGATGAGTATCTCGCTATCTCTCCACAAGTCCGCGGTGGGTTACTGCCGTCGCCGCTATACGCCGCATGGGATATGGGTGTCACCAGTAGCGGGCAGTAAGTAAGGTACATATAGCCGCAGCAGCATCTTATCGCTCAAGTCCGTAACAACAACAATACGCGTGTAGTTGTAGTGCGCGGAGTACTTACTTGCGGCGGTTCTCGAATCTCGCGGCACGTCGATGACAATCGTAAAAAAAAACAACGACGAGTCTCGCGCGTACACACATCGCAAGTGCAACAAAGCGAGCTGTGCATACGTGCAGACGGTGTAGACACGGCTAGTGAACGCTTGCCGTGTATGCGCAGCAAAATAGTGCTTTTCCTCTCGTGTCGTTTCGCTTCGCCCGCAGGTATCATATACCGCGGTCGTTCGCTGCTCGATCGAAAGCAATAAAGAAAGTGTAAATAAGTACACAGGCGTGCGTTGGCCTGCTCAACACACGACGCGCAACACCGAATAATTATGTGCTGCATCGGATCTGGAGCTCTGACGACGACGACGAGCTGTTCTCAGGAATCCAAAGACTCGCTGGCCCTGAGGAGCAGAGAGAAGTCGCGGCGGTGAATGCGTCAGTAGCTGCTTATATTTTTATGCTTTGCACTTTCTCATCTCTCGCTAAGCCTTTTTAGCGCCCCTCGATATCTTTTTGCCATTTGCGAGTGCATGTGTACTCAATCTGTGCCTGTGTGCGGGTGCATGCTTACAAGCTGTAGGCATCCTTGAACATTTTTTCACGGATAACCTGTTCGATCGCTACATCTGATTTTGGTCCTTGTAGGGACTGTTAGGCAGCAAGATTCGGGCCAAAGCTGTTTGTGTTTCAGTGGTTATGTTTATACTTGCACTCAAATCTGCCATTTTTCGGAGCAGAAAACAGTCCCAAGTTCCGTTTTACCTTTCAGCTGTTGTACTTGCAGTTTGTTGTGGTTTACTTACTTGTCAATGCTATGCTTTTTCTTTTCTTTAACCCAATTTACTTTACTAAAGACATTAACGATAATTTTTCTACGTTGGCACGACTTCAATTTAAAAAAGCTCACGTAAGTTTTAAAACATCTGTTATATTTTTTAGCTTAAGCAAGTACACATGCTTCATGATTGGCGGGATGATTATAGTCCTGCTCAGTAACAAATCAACTTTGTTGGTGGTGTGATGGGTTTGGCAGTTACCATAACGCTATGGATCATTACATGGAGTTGTTTAATGAGGGGATTCCATTTGGCCCCTCAAATTTCAGCCAAGCAAGTATCCTGCGACAAGACCAGGAAGATTTTTACAGAGTCCTGGGGTGTAATCAGCGATGGTCCTAAGGGATCCAATTACACTCAAGATTCACATTGCGAATGGCTAATCAAAGGTAAAAAAATGTTAGATTTATTTTACTAAGAAATAAATTTCAATTTTCTTACCAAATAAGTACATTAGCAATTTTGATGTAGGAAATAAACATAAATTTCAATTTTATTTTACTTTTTCCTTTAGCCAATAGCAGTCGTCAGTTTATTACTTTGGGTTTTCGAACTATGGGTACAGAATGCAGTTATGATTATGTTTTTGTCTATGATGGTGATTCATTCAGATCTCCACTTCTGGGCAGCTTTAGTGGTAAAACAGAACCACAACAAGTGACATCTTCTTCTGGATATGTTAGTTTATACTATAAACTTATATTAATTTATTCTGTTCATGGAAAATGTATAAATAATACTTGTTTTTGTGAGAATGATTGGGGTGGTAAAGACTGTTCAAGGGCATTGTGTCCAAACAACTGTGGAGTGGGTGGAATTTGTGGACTAAAGCACTGTCAATGTCACAGTGGGTACTCAGGACAATCATGTTCATTGCATAAAACTCATCCAGAAGGAAACAGGTCTGCATATACTTATTTAATATTGATAATTTTTACAAATTTTATACATTTTGATAAAATTTATATGAATTTTTTTAATTTCTTTTACTAAGCAATCATGTTCATTTTAAATTATATTAAATTTTATCATAGATGGCATTGGCTTTCGCATTCTGAGGGTGGCATGACACCTAGAGCTGCCCACACAGCTGTTTATATCAGTGAAACAGACTCGTTATATGTTTTTGGAGGATATAATCTCAATTATGTATTAAGTGATTTAGAAATTTATCGTTTTTCAACAAGTCAATGGGAGGATGAATATGGCACAATATTAGGTCTGATCCTTATTTAGTTGTCTTTTATCATTTTTATGATTGAATAAATAAAATTATTTTTCATCTCACAGAAAGATCATCTTCTGCAGAGTATTTAGATCCAATTTTAATAGCTAGTGAATTGGAACATATGGGAGCAGGAGCACATGAACAATATGGACTGCCAACTTCAATATTCTGGAAACTACTTTTAAGTTTTAAAGAAAATAGTACATCCTCTTTGAAAGACAAAGGTAATATTGACAGTACCCAGCACGGGTGGCAAGACTCTAAACTTCCTGAACACAGGGACAGAGATAGAAAAGCTCCACATATAACAAAAACAAATGAGACAAACGAAAATCAAGAAAGAAGAAAACACACGAGAAGGATCAGACCATCTCATTCAAGGTGACTATTTCTTTTAATATATTTCTAAATTTTATTTGTAATAATTTCATTTAATATTTCAGTATAAATAAATTAAACTGAATATAAAATTAATGTAATTTCAGACATCAAAGAAGTTCTGATAATAATATCCATTATAGGCAACGACATGCTACAAGTGTTAATGATGGTTCCAACTGGGAAGATGGAGTTGTCGAAACACCAATGGGAGAAAATGGATTTCTTCAAGATATTTTAGAACCACAATTTATAACGCAATTACCAATAAATGACGAAACGACGGAGCGTAATCTAGAGGAACTTCCTAAGCCTGCGTCACGGTATGGACATGCAGCTTGCAGATACGAAGGTAAATTCGTCTTTTCCATAGTGATTATAGATACCTAATTGAATTTTCATAATTATTGATATTACTTTATCTCGTACGTAAACAGGAGGTTTTGTTATTTACGGAGGAAAAGTAGAAGATGGATCTCTTTCTAATGAATTGTGGTATTATAATGTGAACAAGACTTTGTGGACATTACGAGCGAAAAATTCACCTTTCTACCCTCCCAGACTAACGCGACACACGCTTACTTTGGCGGACGAACATATTTATTTATTTGGAGGAAGTACTGTCGATGGAGAATTTTCTTCAAGTCTCTATAGAATTAAACTAAATCTTTGTAAGTATGAACACAATTGAATTTTATTGTACTGAAAAATTAATTATTTTCATAAAGAAAATTTGAATTAATATAAACAATGAATTTTTGATAGCCGATTCAACAGCAAGTACCGAAAAATGGCAAGAAGTACGACCTCGTGGAGGGAAAGAACTTGATGTCAGAGTAGTAGCTCATTCCACGGTTTATCATCAAGCTACAAATTCATTACTTGTTTATGGTGGTGTGGTCGCTAGTGTAGCTCGTTTTAGTAAATTATCCGACAGAATGTTTGTTTTCCAACTAGACAGAAGAGTCTGGTCGGAAATTCATTATCCAAGAGCACATTTACGTGATACCTACGTTCCGCGAGAGCGCGCATTTCACACTTGTAATATAATCGGTACGTTATGTAAGAATGTTAATGCTATTTGAATATATTATAACATAGCATAATTAGTGAGTATTATTTTAAAAATAATTTCACCTAATAAAATTAAAATTTAAACGCATTTTAAGTACAAAGTATTAAATTAATCGAATTCGAATATTTCTTTTATTTTTAATGTAGTAAAATAAAATTTTCAAAGGTTTAGTACTAAATAATTGTAATTTTTAAATATCAAATCTTTTTACAGGTAATTATTTAGTTGTTTTTGGTGGATATTCGCATAGACACAATAAGGAAGAAATTTGTTACGACAACCAAATGTATCTCTACCATCTAGGATGTCATGCTTGGGTGAGCCACGACGTTCTAAACACAAGTGACAAAGGTAAAAATTACGTGATAATTTACATAGAGCAATATGCATCGAAGTTGAACAGAATAGTATATTTCGATACAGGCGGCGTAAAAACGATTTTAAAAATTTACAGAATGTGTAAAATTGCATTTTACGCACACTGTATCGAAAATAACTTACTAGTATGTAATGTATAAAATCATAATGAATATGTTTAATTTTAAATAGATTCCCAATATCCAAAACAGCAAGGCGTGTTTGCTCATGCCGCAGACGTAATGAACGGAAATACATTGTTATTAGTAGGAGGTTATCATGGTAATGTTAATGCAGATTTACTGGCTTATACGTTACCACCTATGCTTGCACCTGGAGATGGAGATTTATTAGAGCCTGAACAATACTGCTCACGACATAAAAGTTTATTTGAGTGTGCAGCCAATCCTGAATGTGGCTGGTGTTCAGCCGACGAGGTATAAACACTTGAAAAATTTTTTTAATTAATCAGCATTTTTCATTTTGAAAGAAACAGTAAAACAAATTAAAATCATTTAGTTATGATATAATTTTCACACCACTAACCGGTAAATATTTACATTTTTTGCTATGGCTTTGAAAATAATATTAAAAAATTGAAATGAATTTTTGCAAAACAATTTACGGATACTCAAACGTCTAAAAATTATTTTTAATTTTAGTAATGTAAAAACGATACATATAAATTTTGTTGTATAAATTATACAATAATAATATAAGATAACTGTGTTCTAGAATTGTTATGGCAGAACTGTCGTTAGTAATTGCACAACGAATCTTCAGACGACTCGATGTCCAGGAGTCTGTCCAGCTCTTGGTGATTGTCATTCATGTTTAATTCATGGTCAGCCAGGAGGAAGCTGGGGGACCAATGCTCGTGGTCGCAGCTCAGTCTCCAACAAATTTAATCTAGGTACATGTACTTGGTGTGTTCAAAATGCACGTTGCCATCATAAGGATGATAATTATGGTGTTTGCGGTTTACGCGACGATACTCCCTCTCAGATACCGGGTTGGTGGGGCACCAAAGGCACAGAAATCAGTCGCGTCGAAGAATGCCGAGAAATGGACCGAAGACCAGGCTTAACCTTCCTAAAATACAAACCACCGGTAAATTTTACACAACCAGATTCTGTAACAATCGTGAACGCAACCACAGTTGACTTTAATGTACCTTCGATGCAAGGTGCAAAAACTGAGTCAGCATTAGGTGGGGAAATGATCGCAAGACTAGTCGGTTTTTTGAGACTGCCGCAGAACATATGGGATAGTAAGATGGAGTTACTCAAGATTTGCGTCGGTTATAACAGTGCTACCCTGCGCGTATCGCGTAGTAACAATAGTCAAGATTTAGTAAGAATCTTTTATTATATTATAATCATAATAAAACATTTGTCAGTAGTTTTATATTATATCACTTCATTTTTAATCAAATTATTAACTGCATAGATATTAATTTCAATTAATTTTTCAATATGGTATATTTTTTATAATAATTTACAATTTCTTTTGTTATAAAACATTTGATAATAAAATAATTTATATTTTAATTATTACGATGTAAATCTTAATTAAATGCAAATTTTTAGGTTTTAGTGGCAAATTTAACAGCAGAAACATCACAGTGCATACCTATGTCATCGGGCGAACCGTTTGTTACAATATCCTTTTCGCCGGGTCGCTATCTCTTCGATTTTGAATCAAAGAGAATGGTTACAGCTAGTTACGCGCACTCTAGTAAAATGGAAATTACACATAATCGTCAAGGTGAAAATCCGAAAGTATTTACATTTGAATATTTAGAACCATACCAAAACGGTTCATGCGATCAATACCGAAACTGTTTACATTGCCTTACGGATTCGGCATGTGGATGGTGTGACATAAATAACAAGTAAGAAAATATTAATATGATGATAATCAAACACTAAAATTTACGCTACGTATATAATTTATTTAATTTTTATTCTTTGATATTTATCAATAGGTGTCTTTCACGATCGGTTAATGAAACTGAAAACTGCGTGGCCGATCTTGATGAATGGGACGAAAATAGCAAACCTATACGTGAATGGCACTACTTAACTATTAATCCATCAACTTGTGCCAATTGCTCAAATTATATTTCTTGCGAATCTTGCGTTGGTACAAGTATTTGTGAATGGTAATTTATATTTTTCTTTTATCAATACAGCAGTTCTTTTTTCAAATTTATTTTTACATAATGCATATTTAAGGCCATGTGAAACCGTGAATTTCAATATTTTTTAAATCAACATTCAAGCGTTTATGCGGAAAAAAATTTTGTCAAGCGCTCCCTATACATAAACACTATATTCAGGATTTTTTTTGAATGATTCTATTAGCGTTTTCATTAGTTATGCTCGTTTAAAAAGTAGCTTAATTGCAGATTCCTACTTATCGACAGTACGGTTTTTATTTAATTAAATAAATTCTCATAATTTTTTTTGGAAAAACACGAACGTCAAGCGCTCCGTATATGTTAATACTATACTCAGATTTTTTTTTTATTCCTTTCGTATTTTCATGAGATATCCTCCTTTGAAAATTATGTCGGTATTTAACATCACCTTGCAAAGTGTTTGATTTGGTTTAAATCTTAGCACATAATTAGTAAAACATTTCATTTGTGTAATTATGAGAATATGATTTTTTTCAAAATTTAGGTGGACAGAAGAAGCTCGTTGTGCTCGCATCGGTCGCCTTCCAAATGCTGTGGTGAGCCTCGATCAATGTCCAGTTCCTTGCCGTCAACGTTCCAATTGCACCCAATGTCTAGATGAACGGGGTCGTTGCGTATGGTGCGAAGCTACGCAAGAATGTTTCTCTTTCTCCGTCTACACGTCCGAATATCAGTTCGGTTTATGTCGTGAGTGGACTGATCAAGCCGGTCTTATGGGTGTCACTTCCAGAACTAGCTTTTCTCTTACGGGGAACGATCAATGCAAAAGTTGCAGTCGACATGCTAACTGTTCTAATTGTTTGCATTCACTTAGCTGCGGCTGGTGTTACAGTCTCGAGAATCCAATTCTTGGTTTCTGCGTACAAGGAGATTTCAATCAAGCTCATGTTAACTGCAGTCAGGTAAAGATGTTTTTTTATAAATATAATTTTATAATGATATAAATTATTATTATTAGATTTCATTATTTAATAAAAATTATATATCACGAAGAATCCGTTGATTGTATTCATCAGATTTGTAAAATTTTACTTGAAAATGTATTTTAAAATTTAAAAGATAAATGAATATATTGAACAAAAAAGAAAGTATAGAAAACGTTTCTTGCATTACAGGTAATAAATGAATATCAGAACGGTACGCTAGAGGCAAATGAAGCTGGTTGGGCATACGCCCAATGTCCAGATGTTGATGAATGTGATCTTGGATTACATGATTGTCATGCAAACGCAGTATGCACAAATACTCACGGCAGTTACAGTTGTCAATGCAAGCGCGGTTTCAACGGTGATGGTAAAGAAAATTGTACCAAGACTTGTTATGAAAAATGTGTCAATGGTTACTGCAGTGAGGCACCTGACTATAAATGTGAGTGTTATCTTGGTTGGACTGGACCTGACTGCCGCACCAACTGTGGATGCTACAATCATTCAACTTGTGTTCATGGACCAGGTGAGCTTATTGCATCGATTCATCTAAATCAATAATGATCAAAATCTTTAAATATTCATGAATTATTTATAGGTGTTTGCGATGAATGTCAGAACTGGACAGAAGGCCGCTATTGTGATGAGTGTAAAGCAGGCAGCTATGGTAATGCAACTACAAATCTAGGCTGCCAAAAATGTGATTGTAATGAACACGGTGATGTTGAGCGAGGAACTTGCGATCGTCAGACTGGTATCTGTTTCTGTAAAGACAATACAGAGGGTGATCGCTGTGAGAAGTGTAAAAAAGGTTATTACGGAGATCCGCGAAACGGAGGTATGTGTTATTACGGCTGTATGTCAAGAGGAATGCTCGAGGGTGAGGGCAACGGTAAACAAGGTCTTGGAAGTCGTCATTCGCAGCTATCTCTTTGGGAAAATCACCTAGGCGGTTCACCCACTAGAGAATGTCTTTGGATTATTAGCCCTAAAACCGGTGAGATCCCATAATAAAGAAATATACACTTTACACAAAAATAGAAATAAAAAAGAAGTTTGCATTGTAGAAACGATTTACTACAAACTTTATTAATGTTTTAAATCGATATACATAGTTTTTTTTATAGTTTTCAATAGTTCGTTAAGTTCTTATATCTTACTTTATGCTTCATAGGTCTCTCTTCTGATACAATGACACCTAGTATTCAAAGTGTCATTCAATTTACTATCCACGACGATATTAATGTTAGCTGCCAAGAAAATAGTGTTTATGTATATGATGGTCTACCTGCTTTTGTCTCCACTACTACCAGTCACCAAAGCCAGCTGTTAGGTGTTTATTGCACGGAGAGTACAGATTATCCAGTCACTGTTGAAGCAAAATCTGGATTTCTTACTGTTCATTATAAACAACTTGATGAGGTTGAAGGTTTTAACGCGAGCTATATAGTCATGACTTGTAACAATTGTCCCACAAATCGAGAATGTCGTAGTAGCAATTGTTTGTGTAAGCAAGGCTTTGTTGGTATCAATTGTGATATTGAATTATGTCCAAAAAATTGTTCAGCTATTAAGAAACAAGGAATTTGTGATAAAGGCTATGGACATTGTGTCTGCACACCCGGCTTTGGAGGTCGTGACTGTTCAATTCCCATTAAGGTATTTTTATTTTTAATAAAAATAAATCTATTAAATTCATAGCTTATTTAAGTTTAATGGTTATCTAGTATTTTGAGGCACTCATAATATAGGTGACCCAGTAACTGAATACCTCGAGCAGTTCTAAGATTTATATACATAAAAAATATAAATTTTGTTTATTGAATTGTTTATACATTGCATGACAAGAAACTATATAGCATAATAGACAAGTATTGCAAGTAACAATTTTTTTTAGGAAGTAAAAATAAAAAAGATACAAATGATTTGTTGAATAATTTTTTCAATTGATGATATCTATTTCATAAGTGCTGAAATTTTGTTAAAAAAATTTTTTCCAATACTTGAAATATTTGGCTATTATACTATATCGTTTCTCACCATGCTATATGTGAAAAATTCGTCAAATAGATGAATGGCCCAGTATATGTTATTGGATTTCACGTCCAAGTACTGGAAAATCCATCTACTGGAACCGTTTTTGAGATATCTAGGTGGGCCGACTATTTTACATGAGTCATGCATTTAGACTATTAGGTTAATACTTCATTCAAATTCATTTCAATTGATATATTGTGTTATAAATTGATATACTGAAGTAATTGAATATCTTTTTAGGACAATCAACTAGTGTTCACAGAGCTTTTTAATAGCGAGTATCTTGCTGACCAGTTAGATCATTTACGAAAAACTCTGCCACGGTTTGGACATAGTTTAGTAGCCGACAGACGAGGTAGTTTATGGATGTTTGGGGGATATTCGTTAAGTCATGGACCACTGAACGATATCAGGTTATTTGATACAAAGAATAGTACGTGGATGCCAGTAACTGTAGAATCGACTTCAGAAGCTTCTATGCCACAAGGTAGATACTTCCATGCTGCAGAAATAGTTCATAGTCGACAACAAATTTATGTCTATGGTGGACTGTCAATGAAAGAAGAAGGTGTGCAAGGACTGTCAAATAATACTCTTAGTGATTTTTGGAAATTCAGCCTCCAAAATCAACGGTGGACACAAATTAGCGAAAACTCACCTACTAGAAAAGAGCCCCCACCACTTGCAGGGCACACACTTACCTTATACAGAGATGGAGGAGAATCTGAGAGTTTAGTTTTAATAGGAGGTTTTAGTCCAAGATACGGTTATTTGGATACAGTATGGGAGTTAAATTTAGAAACAGAAACGTGGGATACTGTTACAACAACCGGTAATGGTCCTCTCGGCGTTTATGGGCATTCTACCGTTTTTCATAGTAAATCAAATAGTTTTTACATCTTTGGAGGTTATACTTACGCAATTAATAGAACTTTCATATCTAATAAATTGTACGCACTAAACTATAGAACAAAAACATGGTCAGTTTTACCGCCATTCGATGACGATTCTTCAGATGGAACGGTACGAATAAACTTCTTAAACTTTAGATTACACTTCTATTTTAATTCTTTACCTACAATAATTCAGTGATAGTAACAATCAAATTAAATTTCCTTAAAAAAAATTAATTATTGCTATTTTTCTTGTTTAGCCCCAAGCTCGATTTCTTCATTCCGCAGTTACAACAGATGAGTACATGGTCATATTTGGAGGACGGCAAAATCCACATAATACAACGGATTCTCTGATAGCATACAAATATTTATGTAATTTATGGATTCGCTTAATTACGAAAGATATGGAAATTATAGGAAATCCTCCTCCACCAGCTTATGCCCATGCAATGACACATGCTGACCCCGAAAGTAATGCAATTTACGTCGTTGGAGGTTTTGATGGAGGAATAAAAAGTCATGTCACTCTTATTCATATACCAGAAGATTTATGTAATTTATGGACCGATAAAATCACTTGTAGAAAATATTATGGCTGTTCGTTTTGTTCAGTTACAACTATTTCAGGGGAAAATGCTTCATACTGTTTTTCTAATGAAGAACCTTTACATCGCGATGAGAAGTAAGTGCTTCATATTTAAAATATAAAAATATTCAATTTATATTTTATATCTAGCATAATGTTTCCAAATTTCAGTTTTATTAAGGTGGCTTGGAAGGGTCTAGTAGACCTAAAGC
>UCWB01003740.1:0-12161 GCA_900474355.1 Torymus geranii | reverse complement strand
GAACAGAAGAATCAGAAGAACAACCATCTCAGGCGAGTACTGAAAAATCAGAAGAGGAACCATCTCAAACGGGTACAGAAAAATCATCAGAAGAACCGTCTCAGACGAGTACCGAAAAATCAGAAGAACCATCTGAAACAAGTACAGAAAAATCAGATGAACAGCCATCTGAAATGAGTACAGAAAAATCAGATGAACAACCATCTCAAATGAGTACAGAAAAATCAGAAGAAAAACCAATTGAAACAAGTACAGATAAGCAAGAAGAAACGCCGATAGAGAGTAGTACGCAGCAAGTCAAAGAAACGCCAATAGAGAGTAGTACTGAGCAAGTCAAAGAATCGCCAATAGAGAGCAGTACTGAGCAAGTCAATGAAACGCCAATAGAAAGTATTACTGAGCAAGTCAAAGAAACGCCAGTAGAGAGTAGTACCGAACAAGTTAAAGAAACGCCAGTAGAGAGTAGTACCGAACAAGTTAAAGAAACGCCAGTAGAGAGTAGTACGGAGCAAGTTAAGGAAACGCCAATAGAGAGTAGTACGGAACAAGTTAAAGATACGCCGATTGAAACTAGTACAGAAAAGGAAGAGGAAAAACCAATTGAAAGCACTACTATACCTGCAGAAGAGAGCCCAGTTGAAAGTAGCGCAGAAGAAAAACCGGAACAAGAATCCACAGAAAGTCCCAAAGAAACGAGTGAAACATCTCAGGCAGTTAGCGAAGAAGCCGCTACGCCATCGACAACAGCTGAAATTGACATTAGAATACAACCAACTGAATCGGCCATTGAGACGGAAAAGGAAACTGAGAGCCCTGCGATTGAAGGAACCGTAGAAATAACAGAAGAAACGCCACAGGTTGCTGATAGTGAAAAAGAAATAGCAGAACCAAGTACGATTGCGCCAAAATTAGGTGAATCTCAAACTCCTAGTGCTGAAGAACCAACAAGCACAGGTCAAGAAGGTGAGCAGCCAGTAGATATTGCAACCGAGACTCCTGTTGAAAAATCCGAAACAAGTTCGCCATCAGTAGGTGTAAATGAACTTGAAATTACGACAAAGGCTAAGGTCGACGAAGAAGAGTCCTCTCATGTACCATCAACAGAAAAATCAACGAATGTTGAAGCGTTCCCTGAAGAACAGAGTCCAGAGACTCATACTGAATCTCCCACAAAAGAATTAATGTCTCCTGATGAAGAATCTAGTAGTGAAGAATCTGCTCAAAGTGAAATAACCAGTCCATCTACGGAAGCGTCAGTTGTAGAATTATCTACTAGCGGAGTAATCCCAAGTGAAAAACCAATCGAGTCCGAAAATCTGACCCCATCGAATGTTTCCTACGAACCATCGTCAGAAGCTGGCGTTTCTGTTACTGAAGGACAAACAACAGAATCTCATCTTTATGAGCAGAGTACTAAAAAAGCAGAGGAGCCAATCAGTAACGAACCATCTGAAGTAACCGAGGAAGATCAATACCCCATAGATGGGCAACAAACTGAAGAACCGATCTTACCAGGATCTCATGATGAAGAACAACATCCCGATATCGGTCGACCTCATACGCGTCCTGAGTATCCTGATCAACAAAAACCAGAAACAGACGATGAGAACATTTTCCCACCTGATGGCGCAGATATTAAGAATCCATTTGGCGTAGATGATGCGGAGACGGACGATTACGATGACCAAGCCGTTTATGGACCTGGAACTTGCAGATATGGAGGCAAAATTTACATGTCAGCACAACAAATTCCTCGCGATGATCCTTGTGATTTCTGCTTCTGCTTCCGCAGTGACATTATTTGTCTGCAACAAAGTTGCCCACCCCCCATTCCTGGATGCCATGAAGAGCCAATTGGTGGATTCTGTTGCCCAAGATACGAATGCCCAGTATCTATGGCGACATCTCTTAACATAACGACAACAACGACGACTACAACGACGACGGTACCGCCACATTTCTTGTCCCACGTATACAAAGGCAACGCTTCTCGAGGAGGATGTCAAATTGGAAACAGAGCATACAAAGTCGGTGAAGATATAAGGTCAAAGTCTGGACCTTGCATGAGCTGCACGTAAGTTACTTTTTATATCTGTTTTGTATTAATGATTGTCTAGTCTTTAGTTACTAATATTTTATATCATAATTATTGTTATAGATGTGGAGGTGATGGTAAAATGAAGTGTGAACCTAAGGTTTGTTCGGCGAGTCCAACGTTGAAGGAGATGATAGCTCATGCCGCTGCCAGAAAACGAAGGAGATGAGCCATCTAATCGGGGTTCAATCAAAAAAACTTTACGATTCCAACATAAGATGTTGGAAGTATATATATAAATAAAAAGTACTACGGCATATAACATGAAAACAGTGCGTGCGTTGTACAAAAAAAGAGTGAGAGTCAAAGCGTGCAATGAAGATAGTGTGACCGAATGAATGGGTGCGTGTAACAAATTAAAACTATCTAATATAAATAATCGCCTTAGACAAAGACAATTATTAAATAGGCGATCGCGAACTGAGTGGCCAAAACGTAAACGTTTATATATATTTTATTGTTTTATACATATATATATAAATTTATCCATAAATATTATATATAATGAAGTGGAAGTGGATTTATGTGTGAATGTGAGCGTACGACTTTATGGTGCCAAAATGTAACGGCTAAATAAATATTGAAGAATGAAGATGTAAAGTATAATCTAAGGAAGAAAGAAAATGAAGGACAAAGCTTGCGCTGTACCGGTAACACTAGACTTGCGAATATGACGTTCGAAGGTATACATTCTTAGGAACATTCAAGACTTATGATTGTGCCTTCGTTTGTACCGATTTACATCAACGGCATTGACTAGAAATCAAAGATAATACGCAGCCATATCACATTGCCAGATTTTTTCAGCAAAGAATGAACTTATGAAAAACCGTTTTGACAAGAACAAACAGCAGCGCAAGTTAGAATTTTTGCACAGTTTTCAGGGTACGATATACTTTTTTTAAAGTTTTTATTAATATATGCGTTGCCTTGAAACAAGGTGGGCGTCGTACTTCAATTTTAAATGAATGTAGAAGTAAAGAAACGTTGAACTGCAACATGAAATGTTTCTTCTTTATAATGTAAATATTTTTTAAACTTGTAATATTAAAAAAAGCAAACTTTAGCGAGCAATATAGGTAAATGAAGGAAAAAAAAGAAATTACGGCGAAAGTATGAAAGAAGTGAAAAAATTTGATAAAAAAACGTACGCGCAATTTCAAAGCTCAAAAAAGCGGCTCGCTCGGAGGACCAAGCGTGAAAAGAAACGGCTTGCTTCTCCGGCGAGCTGACATTATTAAAACACATTAATTAATAATGTAGGTATGTATACGCACACGGATATATACATAAATATAAATATATATATATATTATACATTTATACGATCCTTTATACTCTGTAATAATCTCTAAATGGCATTTAAACGGCGCAAATATCTCTCTCTGAAACGTTTGTTTTACCTTGGGAAAAGTGGAAGAATAAATTTAATTATGGCGATATATTGTTCGATTTCTCCAGTCTCAAGTTCTCCTTGGCGAACTTCGGGACTCGAGGATGAAACGAATTTTCTTCTTTTCTTTTAAATTCATGACAATTCATAATTAGGAGAGAAGACGAAAATTGAAGTACTGTCTTCCTAACGAGAGCAGCCTGTAGTCCGTGTATTCGATAAATTATTTTGTATTTTTTTTCCTTTTTTAAGAGATGAAAGGAAAACAACTTCTCCGAGCCGTTTGACCGGTAGAGCGTTTTTTTATCCGATTCGAGCTTAGCGTAATTATTAAGTTGAAAATTTGCTGTTCCATTTGCTGTAACTTAGGATCGATTTTAGATTTTGTTTTGTTAAAGTGAAAATTGAAAGAAAAGCGTAAGCTAGATGCCTCTACCGCTTGGACGCTCGGACGGGCTGTCGCTTGTATATTTTGCTCGACCAGCAAATCTTCAGCCTTCCATTAAATGCGCCAAAGCCGGCTTGCGCGGTGCCGGCGGCTGGCCCTCAGTCGTCAGTTACTCTTATTTTCTCTCTCCGAATATTTGTAGCTTTCACAGTGCCAGACGCGACCAATACGAGCCGGCTTCGGGGCTAACGCGAACGTCCCTCTTTAGCGACTAATCGTTTATAGTATTTATATCTTTATACGCCCAAGCATAGCGGTTTATAATACTAAAAAACTTAAGTGTATCGAGTGTGTTTAAAAAAAAATAGCGGCATGTGTAATGAAACATTTATATAAAAATAAAAGATGAAAGATTAAGCGTATATAAGCGTTGTGATTTCGCAGGAGATATTATAGGTCGAAGGCGAATCGTCCACTCCCGTGGACACGATCGAGCTAACATCCGCGTCGATCGAAATGCAAGAGATGACAGACAGTTGGTCTATTATTATTTTCACTGTACTTTGTAAGAGCCATTATTCAACGACGACCAATCTGTCTTTTTTTTAATCTATGCGAATTCAATTTACACACGGATCGCTGCATATTATATGATATGTGATAGTCGAAGAATGAGCGAGTCGGCTGCAACTCGGTTATCCCGGCTGCGGAAACCTTAGGCTAGAATTAAGACAGTACGTTCTAGTATAAAGTGTCCTTTTATATGAATAAATGATTTTGTATGTCGAAAATATTCTTTTTTTTACGACCCTTATCCTCTCCTTTTTTAATTAAAGTATAGATATTTGAGGAAGACATGTTCTTCTCATGACATTTGCTGACAAAAATTATGAAAATTTAAAAACATTATTATCTTGATTATACTAATTCTAGAATATTTATTAACCTGCAAAAAAAAAGAATTTACATCGCTTTTGATCATAACATAAAAAATTCTATGTCTAAAAAAGTATAATAACTATAAATTGTAAACCTTTAAAAATTCATTGAATTAAAACAAAATTTTAAAATAATGGGTATATAAATTTAAGAATCAAATCTTTTTTAACTTAGCTTTTCCATGTAAAAATACATAGGTGAGTATTAATTTAAATGATACTTTGCTCAATAGGTTGATGTTATATTAAGTATAATTCGAATTTCTACACTGATGATAAATTTCCGATTTAAAGCTGGTCTATTTTGTAATATTGATTTCGGTGAAAAAGTAGTAAATGTAGTGGAAAATTTTTAATTTAAAAGAAAAATTTATAATTAATGATGTATGATAAAATTAATTTTAAGTATAAATCTTGAGGGATAATAAATTCACACATTTAGAACTTTTAGTAATATTCAATCGAATATTTTTAATATACAATTAAAATAAATTACATCACAATAGCCACAATACGTTATAACGTGATTCTATTCTCGTACGAAATTCCTTATAGGGGTACTGAGACGGGGTAAAACTGGATTTCACATTTTAAAAAATATTACATACGGTCGTTCTTTGTACACAATTTTACAAACATTATAGTGTAACAGAGTAACTCGCCAGCGGGCGCGTGTGCCACACTTATACGGCGCAACAATCTCATATTATTTGTCATAATTGTAAAAACAATACATAAAAAAGTACGGCTAATTGCTGATAGAACTATGCCATTCTTACATCTCACCCCAGTAAAATGATTGTAAAATCTATGTCTACGAGCTAAAGTTATAATAGAAGCTTACAATCGTATTCTATATTTTATTAAATCTCGTATCACTTTTCTGTAGAAAAACCCTTGTATATCTTCAACCTTCACCTACAGTCTCTTATTTTATTGAGAAAATACACAAAGGCTGAATACGTTTGGCGTTTACAAGGAACTAAAACGTTCTAAAAATCAGATCAGTAAGTTTAATACCGAAAAAAATTATTGTATAAAATCAGACTTAGAGTCTGCGTTGCAGTTGTACTGTCAAAGTAGAGACTCTCTCGTTGTATTAAAAATGCATAAAATTACAGAAAAGATGTCTATCATGCCTGATGGTCCGCTCAAAAATAAAATAATTCTATTGCGAGTGAATAAATGGTTTTCGTCAATTAACAGTATTTACGATCGCATATATTCATAATCGCATTCCCTAAGAGGTACAAATGTTTCCTTAATGGATTGTGGAGATGCCCATCTCAGGGCATAATGAGGTCCACCAGCTTTGTCGTTAGTTCCAGACATGCGGCTACCGCCAAAAGGTTGTTGTCCTACAACTGATCCTGTCGATTTGTCGTTTATGTAAAAATTACCAGCAGCGTATCTAAATTCTTCAAGAGCACGTACTGCCCATTTTCTGAAATAAGATTTATTATTACTTTGAGATTCGATGTTAAAATTGTACATAAAATTCTATAATATACAAAAATATATCACATGAAAATTATAATAAAATTCTAAAAAAAATAGTACATTTTGCAACAAGAACGCAAAGAAATGTTTGTGTACTCGCTACACACTCATAATAGAAGCACCACGTTCATGTTCCAAAAGATATATTTTTTTAAAGTATGCGTGAAGTATCTGTGTAAAATTTATTTTACTTTCACATGGTATAAATACAATTTTAAGAAACAATCGCAAAAAATATTGTTCGTCACTCGGCCGTATAAGATTTCACGCCTCGTGTGATTAAGCATCACTCGGTCCGTGATATCGCATTTTACGGACTAGTGATGAAAAATACTATTAAAAATATAATTATTATATTTTTAAATATTAATGCATATAATTGTCAAAAGGGCAAATTTTATTCATATTTCATATTATAAAAAACCCTTTTAAATACTGAATTATTTTTATATCATATTTTAGTAAATTTCAGAACTTACTTATCTTGCGTAAATATTGCTCCTGTTAACGCATAAGGTGTCGAAGACTCGACTAATTTCATTGTATCGTCAAGGTTTGAATCTTTGTAAACGTAAACAGTCAGAACAGGTCCGAAAATTTCTTCAGTCATTATCTTATCTTTAGGGTTTTTAGTTTGCACAATGGTAGGTTCAATGAAATAGCCACGACTACAAACAAATATAGGTAATATTAATAACAGTCTCAATTACTATTTAGAATATTATAGTAGAATTTTAATACTTACGAATCGTCATAGCCACCACCACCAATTATTTCAAGATCTGGTGATTGTTTAGCGTGTTCAATGTAACCAGTAATTCTCTTAAAAGCAGCTGCATCAATTACTGCTCCAAGAAAAACAGAAAAGTCCCTAGGATCTCCCATTTTTAAAGTATCGCGAGTGGATAGAAGACCAGCTTTTATCTACAACCAAAAGATGATTGAAAACATTTAAAAGTATAATAAAATATATTTATAAATAATAATTACTTCTAAATTAAACACACCTTAGTCCAAAGAGATTCAGGAACATAAATTCGACTGCATGCTGAACATTTTTGACCATTGTATTCAAATGCACTTCTAATAGTGCCTGTAACAACTGATTCAACATCTGCAGTAGGATGTATGAAATGGAAATTTTTACCACCACACTCTCCAATAAGTTTTGGGTAATTCTTATAATTATTAACATTTTTTCCAACTTGAGTCCAAAGACGATTAAATGTTGGAACTGAACCTGTAAAGTTGATTCCTGAAAGATATGGTGAGGCAGTGATAGTATCTCCAAAATCTGGTCCATGGGCAGGAACGAAATTGACAACTCCATCTGGTACACCAGCTTCTTTACAGATTTTGTAAATCCACCAATTTGATAAAACAGCAGTATCAGATGGTTTCCATAAAACTGAATTACCCTACAATAAAAATAACGAATTTCCAAATTATTATGATATATTTATTTTACCAAAAATAGAAAAAAAATAGCAGCATATATTTATTAAATTTTATAAAGAGTAAATCGAAAAAATTTTGTCAATAAAATCCGCATTTTTTAATAATTATACCTCAGAATTTAAAAACGTAATTTCATTTTGCAATTACTCTTACAAAAGCATAACTTCCTCTTTTATTTTTATATGATAATATTCAAAATGTGTAGTTATTTTATTTAATTGCATCAGCATTCTAATTTACAATACTCAAAAATATTACATATTTTGAATATAAAATATTTCTTTTTTTAATTTAAAATTTTAATAAAATTTAACTTCAGCTTTTATACTACCGAAACCAAGTGATAAGATGCGAACCATCAGAGCAGGTGTATAGCTAAGGTTACCACCAATGGCAGTGAAGTTAAAAGGAGAAACAGCGGCAACAAATCCATCCATTCCTCTATACCTCATTGAATTCAACGTTTCTTTAGGATTTGGAGAAATAGGTTTATATTTCAAAGCTTCTTTTACAAAGTAGCAGTTCATCTTAAAGAAGTCAATCAGTTCTGCTGCACTGTCAATTTCAGCTTGTATAACAGTTTTGCCTTGACCAAGCATTGTAGCTGCGTTTAATTGCTGTCGATATTTTGTGGCCATCAAATCAGCTGCTTTTAACCAAATGTCTAAACGTTTCTCTATAGGAACCTTTTCCCATTCTCTTTGTGATTTCACTGAAGCATCAATGGCTTTTTTAAGTAAGTCTGGAGAAGCATAATAATACTTTGCAATTTTATGCTGATGGTTATGTGGCTGTTTAAAACAAAAAACATGATTTATTCATCCAGAATACTTAAATTTTACAGCAGTCAACTTATTTCAATTTATAAAAAATTAACATGAAATAAAGAAACTATAATAAAGAAAAGTCATCCTTATGTTTTGATATTACAAAATACTTATTTGTAAAAATAATTATATTTTAATATAAAACTCTCTCTTACCATGACTTGGTATTTAACAACATCTGATTTGATTTCCTTGCCACCGATGACTAATGGTATTTCTTCACAATCACCAGCCATCTTATCCAAAGCCTTTTCCAACTCTGCACGCTCTTTGCTGCCCTTTTTGTAACTTAAAATGGGCTCGTTTTCTAATGGAAATTCTTTTGGTTTTGTAACTGGTACAACGCTGCCTATACATCTTGTGCTTATCCTGTTAAATAAGTGCTTGTATTATTTTAAGCTTATGGTAAAAAGAGAATTGAAAATGTTTCATTCATAGCATGAAAAGAAAGACAAAGCTAACAGGTATTTTTAAAAGAGATAATATCTTTAAATATTTGCTTATGTATCTTTCTACTACAAGATGTCTTGAGTAAACAATGTTATCGCCTAAACTGAAGCCTTCTTATACAAGCCTTCAAAAGGAAGAGGCTCACTTTTAGAGATTATACCTTATCTGAAAGACTTGTGTGAAGTGCATCAAATAAGGAAGCAATTAACATGGAAAAAAGATATTGAATATCAGAACAAACTTATGCAACATGATTATTTGTGTAACCTGGTATCTATTATTAAAGTAAAACTAAAATGTGTTATTTTAAGTTCAAGTTTTCAGTTGTTAGGGGCCATAAATACATTCTGATGCTTATGACATTATGTAATGTTATCTTTTTCAGTCATCCATATCACTCTTGTTATTATCAGTGTGTAAAAAGAGATTAAGATTAGTTAATTTGTGTTCACTATTATCAAAATCAATTAAGGCACTAATTGAACTCTGCTACATAAGACCAGCTAATTTGTATTCAATATTATCAAAATTAATGAAGGCACTAATTGAACTGTGTTATAAATTGATTACTTATAACATATTACTTAATAATGACTTTTCAAAAAATGCATCAAGTGAATAAATATATATATATATATATATACACATATAAGTTTTCCATTAAATAATTATTCTATTTTTATATAAAATATTAAAAAATTTTCAAATATCAAAATATATCTCTAATTTTATTTTGGGAAAACATTTTTTATAAATATTATTGGTGTGCATTTACTTATAATACACTGATAAACATTGAATTATAAGAATAAAAGCATATCTCTTTTCCTTTAAAATCATAAAACGATATGAATCGTTATAGATTAAAAGTGTCAAAGATTTTAAATATAAAAGAGAACAGCTGAGTTGACTCAGCAAAGTCTAAACAAAGAACGTCTGCTTTATGCAAGGTAGTTGATCAAGTATTCAAGATATACGAGGTTTAAAAGCGAGCAAAACGAAAGATAGTCGTCGGTGGGCTGAAAAAAATTCGCTCCAACGCGAAAACGGCTCATCGCGTGCGGTTGCTTTCGTCGCAGGGGGCAATGTATCGCCTGGCAATAGATCAAATTATGATTCGGTGTCAGGGCTGTAACTAAGTACATCAGCTTGAAAATAGAGCACATAGGTATAGAGGCTCGTTAGTAGGAAAGAGAGCAGCGGGCAAACACCTCGCAGCCGTGCGAATATTTGGCAAAGCGAGAGACAGAGACAGACGACGAAAGTCGGCCGTGCCACGGGAATCGAGAACGAGGGAGAAAGAGATAGAAAGGGGGGAGAGACCGCGCGCACGAATGGAAAATTCCAAAATTATTACGGGCCCGCTTGTGGGAGAGCGACAAGGACGCGGTTACGTTGTACGGCCGGAAACATGAGCTAGAAAAAGATAGAAGAGACAAGGAGACAGAGCGAGAAGAAAGAATGAGAACGCGGTGGAAGGAAGCTGTATAGGAAAATACCGTGTATAGAAGAAGCATACGGTAGGTAAGATAGGTGGAGAGAGAGAAAACGTTGTGCTGACGTTGAGAGGACATCCTTATACATAAGCCGATTCTCGCCATGCGCAAGTGCAAGGCGGACTGTGGGATCTAATCAATAAAATAGGCAATGTCGAGAAGTAGGTAAGGCAGGAAATCTGCGCGCGTCAGCTCTTTCCGTTTCTCTTTCTCTCTTGTTATTCGGGATGTGAGGCGAAATCTCTCTTTTCGAGATCAATGATCGTCACTGAAAGTTGGCCGCGATCGGGAGGCAAAGGGCCGCAAAAGCTTATTGTCTGCTCTACTCACTTTTGCGCGTTCGCGAGGAACGACGACTGCCGGCAGAGGCTCATCATTTTGTTGCCGTGCTTTTGCTCTCGCTTTCTCGCACTCTCGTGCACCACAGAAGCCGCGCGATACGCTCTGTTTGACGGTGGGCCGCGAGACTGAACTGACTCCCCGTCGCCGTTGTTAGCGTAAACCTATACGCCTCGCCTCGCTCTCCTCTCCCCTCTCTCTCTTTCGCTCCCTCGCTCTTCCCACGAGAGGTGCTGCTGCCCGTGAAATCCTAGGCGCTGGTGCTCGTGCTCTGCCTACCTTATACCTATATACCGTCGCCGTCAGCGCGCGCGCGCATGTGTGCTCTCCAGCTGTTCAGCCTCTCGCTCCGTCCTCGTCAGACGCCTCGACTGTCCGTACGCACCCCGCGAGCAGGACAAAGATCGACGACGTTAAAGCAGTATGGGTGCTGTCTCGTGTGTGTTGTGTCATGCGCCTCTATCCATAAATGTCTATACAGGGTTACGTATGCGTGCTCGCGGATAGCAGGTGGGTTACTATATACACATTCGCAGCTCACGCAAGATAAATATATATAAGTAAAACGGCACGAGCGGTTCAATTTGCGGGAAAATATCTGACGTCAAGGCTGTTATGTTTATATAGGCTCTCGACTTGTGTAGTTGTGTGTATTATATAGTACACAACATATGCAAAAGTGTGCGGGCGGCTTTTTTTTGTTAAATTTAAATGTTAACGCGCCTGCGCAGCTCGTTGTCGACTGCAGCTTTTTTGCCTCAGATTTCAGCGGCCGTACTCCCACCCAAAACAGCTACCGAGGTCCCTGAGCCAATATTTATTATTTTAAATACGAGGGTATCATATTTTTACTTTTCACTGCATCGTATTTTACTAGTTTTATTTTAGTTTAAGAATTTTTTTTATTTTACAAACATGAAAAATTTATTGTTACACTCTGTAAAAACGCACACGGTTCACCAATTATAAATTGGGTTAATGAAAAAACTGATAGAATATTGTTTTGATTCTTATTTATAAAAATAGAGTTAGTCGATAAAAAATAGACGTTCTATTTTAATAATACATACGTGAGTCAGTGAGCGTCACACATTACCGACGATTGTACAGGGACCTGTTTTTTTCTTCTTTTTTTTCTATTTCAGTTTTGAATTTTCAGACACGTTGTAGATTAATGGCGGACTATAATGTGTCAGAGATTTTTTCTTAAAATTAAAAATTAAATTAACAAGTCTGTAACCATTTTCGGGTCGGGGGGGGGGGGGGCACATCCCCTA
>UCWB01003739.1:0-12159 GCA_900474355.1 Torymus geranii | reverse complement strand
GGATAGTATACACACCACGGGAGTAAAATTGGCTAGCCCATATATCTCGTGTTCGGCACCCTCACCTTCGGCTCGGCTGGCAATTTACACGGCCTGTGGATTGTTTTTTCCTCCCTAGGTGCGAAATATACTATAAAAACCGTACGTCATCATCAATTTAGTTTAATGGCAATTCGCTAAACTAAAATGTAATCATGTACTCATGCACATATTAACCCTGTAACATTTAGAATTATTAAAAATATATATTTCAAAATCACATATTTTTATTTAGTCATTAAGAGTAGTTTTCATTGGTCTGATTAATATGAGTTAAAATAATAGACTGCAAATATATGTAACAATTCTTAATATAAAAACATTGTCTGGAACCGAACAAAAAGGAATACTTGTAAATAATACATCAATAATAGGTGTAAGATCTTTATACAAACAAAAAATAAATATGGGAATGTTCAATGTTCTAGATACTATCCGCCTTTCAGGGCGTGTGCTTCGTCTCATTGGCATATTTACTTAATGGGCTAATTCCGTTCAAATGTGATAGGGAAAGAGTGAGATGAACAGATCGGTAAACGTGCCATTCAGGCATCATTCAAGCTTCAAGGCATCGCACGCATATAGAAGCATTTTCTCTTGCAAACATATTTTTCATTCGTCTGTTGTATCAAAACACTCGTTTTCTATACAAGAATGCCAATCTATTTAATTTTTCGAATGTTTCATATATAATCTTATACGCATCATTTTTTTATCCTCTTCACAATTAATCGAGATTGCAATGACCTATTGGTATACATGTTGCATAAAACATGCGTGAGGTAAGTCTCGACAATCGCATCTATCGTTATTTTTTCCGGATGATCAAAGATGTAAGTAGAGTCGAGGTATCATGGAGAGAAACATAACGCCTTTGCGCTTCATTAATACCGGCAATTTCATGTGAATCACTATAATCATCTGATCAAATAGCAAAGCAATACTCAGCCGAATTAAAAAAGTGTCTTTCGATATTGTAGACCTTTCGAAAACTTGTACATCTTACTTAACTAAAACCTCTTGATGTGAATTAAGATACAGAAATTTTAGTAGACAAAAAATTGAAAATCAAAATCATGCCCACTGTTAACACTACGGTTGCTAAATAGAAAAGAAAATTAAATACCATCATAATTTGTTTGTTTTTTAATCAATTACAAGTGCTTTTTTCCTGTATATATATTTATCGAAGAGCAGTTACACAATAATTTATTTATGATGTGTCAAGTACTTGAGTATCTCACTCCTGAGTATCTGCGAATATTAACAAGATTTTAATCCCTGCAATGATTATTTACCATTTTTCTTTTTAAATATATAGCAAGATTAATCTTGATATTATATTGTCTTGCTTCAATATTCAAGACAATAATCGACAGATACAATATTTCTATACAGTTTTCGATACAATATCAAGATTGTGGTGAACCTGTTCTAATCGTAATAATTTATCCAAATAATCATAATAATTAATTAAGTAAAAACAATTATTTAACTCGCACACAAAGGGGCCTTTGTTAACACAATTATCTTCGATAATTGCTGATGACCATCTACTGACAAGATGTGTGCCGCACTCCTATATTCCATCGGGCCAACTTACTTATAGACTCAAATAAAAAAAATAAATAAAATAAATAGGTCTTACAAGACTCAAATACTCAGAGAGTGCGAGATCCTCGCAAAAAAGGGAGCTACGAAAACGTGCGACAGTGAACGAATCAATTATTTAAAAAAGTCATAACCGAAATAGCCCGGAGACGTATATTATATCACGTTAAAACTGCGATAAATAATTATGTTCAGCAACTGAACAATTTCTACAACTTCTGAGCTATGTATTAATACAATTGGAATATTATAAACTTTAAAAATAAAAAATCAAAGCAAAATTGTAAACTCGGCACTATTTTTTTTTAAATCGTCAAAATGCTCTTATTACAACGTAATGAATGCGACTTATTGTGTGTGAGGTTAGGCTAATTTATGCGCTTAGAGTTTATAGCATTTACTTTCTAGATTTGCAACTCGTTGTGCGTGAGATAGGTGGGTTTAGGGACTTGGGGTTTACGTTTAGTATTTACGTTTTATGTTCGCGACTTGTAGTACATAAGGTAGGTGGGGTAAGTTTTCTATTATGTGGAATTTGCCATGCGTATGGAATTTAGTTTTCGTGGATGTGCATGTGGAAATCCATATCCATAGATTAGCTGAGTGTCGAATCTCCACACCCTCCATACCCAACATGCCGCTCCTCGTAGGTATCATTATTTTCAATTTTTATATGATTTTTTTTTTCATTTTAGTAAAATGCATATAAGGTCTTCATCACATAATTACTTCAATTATGATCTTTTTGATTATCTGATCTTCACTATCTCATTTTATATAATATTAGCAAAGTATGATAAAAAAATTTTTTCTATAAGATGTTATATTCTCAATTATTTGGTTAAATTCTAAAAAATCACTTCTACAGGTACTTTTGCGGGTGAATTCTCCCGTAACAGTATCTAAAATCAATTTAGTTTGTACTCATATCTAGATCATAATTAGTAGGTACTTGAAAATACAATGCTATCGCAGATTAAAAAAAAACAAAATTAGAACTAATTCATACACCTCCTAGTTTTTAATAAATTAAATCATTTTACAGCTATCAGATGAACGACTGTGATTTTTTATTAATTTAGAATTCTACCAGGAAATCTAAAAATGTCATCAAAATGATTAATTTCTATTTTATTTGTTACTGCAACCATAATAATATCGAAAACTGTTCTTGTAGAAATTGAATGGCCGAGAAGTGGCGCCAAGACTCGGCGACAACGGCAAGTACACGCTCACAAAATATGTTGATCTGACAATTTTCTACTTTACCTCTGATGGTAAATAATACTTTTACAGAATTTATATGTAAGTATACAAATATATGATGTATTTTTATGTTCATACATCAATAATTAACTGCTTAACAGATATCAAGTCGAATATTTATTTAACTCTTTTTAAACAAAAAGGTTGCAATTTTTTAAATAAAAGTTATTCAACTTTGATAACATATATATCTAAATAAATATATAGGTAGATAATAAACTTATCTATTTTTCGATTGGTTAAATTTTACTTATTTTAACCGCTGTATCAAATAATATAGTTGTTACAAAATATACTTTTACTTAACGTTTAAATGTTTTAAATGGCAAATATGGTAATACCAAAAATGGAAAGCCATAGATATAATAAAATAAATTTATTTATTTTTAATGATTCCAAAACCTTTTTTTAAAAAAGGTCGTTTTACTACCTTATGCATTTTGTAAGGTGTCTAAAAAATTCAAGTATAAAAAAAAATCTAATGTATTGAATGACTTATATGAT
The DNA here is from genome assembly GCA_900474355.1 of Torymus geranii. Classification (NCBI taxonomy): domain Eukaryota; kingdom Metazoa; phylum Arthropoda; class Insecta; order Hymenoptera; family Torymidae; genus Torymus; species Torymus geranii. The sequence continues at coordinate 8,739 of UCWB01003739.1, read as the reverse complement.
TGCGGTGGGCCATAAATCGCCCTTTATTCAAAATTTTACAAGATTTAAGAAAATAAATAAAATGATACTGGTATGGTGGGGATCTATATGATTCTTTTTCACATGTTCGTGATATATTAAATCCACTGTTATGAAAATAATTTCAATTCCATATTTTCTAAATGTGACTTTAAAGTACCCTGATTGTCTGTTTCCAAATTGTACTAAAACATTATTTCTTTCAACCTCTTCCCGTACAGTCGACAGATGTGGGCGAAATTTAAATTATACATATAGAAACTAATACCAAATATTTCATAGTAGTTTTGAAAAAAAATTTGAACAAATCAATGTTTTTCTAAACTTTTTGACATTTCGTACGAATGTCCTCGAAAATTCCTTCTATGGTTGGTACTTTTCAATTAATACGTTTCATATAAATGTTGTTCCATGGAAGTTATATGTATGATGACAATGTTATTTGAGCGTTAAAAGATTGCATTTAATATAACAAATTGATGGGTCTGAAGTTTGCATCGTTGGAGTGCAATGAAATAATTTTTTACAATTAATTTTCACCTAAATCTTTGTTCCAAAGTTATTTGATACTTTAAAACAATAAATCTACACGCAAAATTCATATTAATTATTATAAACTGGAAGTAAAATTAAATTTTTTTCTTTTTGTTGCACTGCAACGTTGCAAACTTCAGACCCATACAAATTGTATAAATTATAGCAATTTGTAAGAATTACGCCCGCGAATAAAGGCATAAAATCGAGTTTTACGCTTCTGGGATAAACAAATATCTTATTCGTTTAACAGTACGCCAGAACAGAGTTCCAAATTGTTAAATATTTTGTATACTTAATCAATATGAAAATGTTGCAACTTATTGTGGGAAGAAGGATCATTTTTGTTTGTAGTTTATTTATAGACATCATAAGACGATTATTCTAACTTTACTTTTCAATAAACCTTATCAGATCGTTAGCATTTATAAAGTAGATAAACAGAAAGTTCCTTTGAGACATTTTGATATCATCAGAAGTATAAAGTATCTCAAACGATACGTTTAGTACTGAAGCCCTCTCTTTCACTGGATCTTGCATTTATCAATACGAAAACATCCTTGAAGATACGCCGTCATATTGGATCTACGTTTTGGGCTTTTTATCGGGATTATTCTTGCGGAAGTAGTCTGCTTGTCGTCTATTGAAAATGTCACCACACGTTATCTTTCATAGATAATAAATGTCTTTCAACTATTCATTAAAACGTTCACACTATAACTAAATAAATCAATGATATTTTTATAAATTATTTTAGTACAAGAATATATCTGACGAAGCACTAATCCCGAAGATATTTTCGTATCAAATACAGATACATAAATATAATATTATGATCCACATAAAACAAAATCAGGAAATATAGCAATTTTATCATTTATATGCGATCTTCTGCTCCTCAAAGAAAGTACGTACTTATGAAATAATCGAATCAGCATGAAAGCTTTTAACGATAAAATTATATTTCCTTTCAGAAAAGTTGTGCAACATAAACATCATTAATAAAAATAGAGCTATACGATCATGTATTAATTATTATCCCACCGTATCACACGAAATTCATTTACCCCGATGAAATAGGCACTGTTTTACATTCAAACAGCACAAGGTCACCTCCTTACATGCTGCCCCAGGGTGAACAATACCCTGAAATGCATATCCGGATCCTATCGATTCTTCAAGTTCACCTGCATCTGCGGCACAGATTTCAAGTTCGGCAACGCTATCTCCGACTCTGCGACGACCTCACCTCCAAATATCCATCCAAATACGAGATCCTGAACAAAGGAAATTCAAGGTGGGCTTTTACATGAACGATAGGGTCCGCTTCTTAAAGACCATCGACCTTCACTACGAATGATCGACCACAACGACAATGCACGCCTGGTCCATTATTTCGAGGCACATCACCCGGAGGCGAAAGCCTGCTAAACAGCACCGATACGATCAGAGGCATTGTTGTGAGCGCCAGAGGAACAGAATTGAGGTGGATGCGATCCTATAACAGCGCCGAAACGCAGGATTGGAGCTTTGCCGCGCAATTGTACTGCTATGCGATAGAGAATTCCGCACGGTAAATAGTGTGATAGAGAATCAATCCGTGAAGCCGATGCTCATTTATATTTATTTTTACTATAGAAGAAAATTTGTGAGTTTTACAGACATGTCAAAAAGTCTTAATTAATTATTAAAAATATAATTTCATTCCTTTGAGTATAAATGTAAAACTTCAAAATATACATTTTATTTATTTTTATTGCCTCAAACTATAAAATATTTATTGATTGATAATATTTTCACATCTAATCATAACAAAATTTACTTTACGTTTATACAGAGATGCTCTTATCTACGTGAACCATCGGACATTATTTTCAATCACGGCCAGCATCACCTACATCCAGCTTCGTGTACAACTCGGCGGGTGCGGCGACGTTCGTCTACGTGAACAACGGCCCCCAGTGGTGTCCGATAAACGACGGCAACTGGGCGTGAATGGAGGAGCACACCGTCGAGATGGCGAACGAGCTGGGCAAGGATCTCATGGTCCCTACACCGCGAGGTTTACGAGCGGCTTCGGCTGAGAGATGCGGGCGACGCTAACTGGCCGAAAATGATGTTCCTCTATGCTACGCCGGCAAATCTATCGCCATCGCCCGGTACTCTTCTGAAAGATAGTGTACGAGCTCGAAAGCAGGACAGCCGTTGTTTATGTGGCAGAGTGAACGGCTCCTATGCGTGGACATGGCTGAGGACTATCACGTGAGCGAAAAGCGGATGTTCAGCAAGGATGGAGGATGGCCAGGAAGCGGAAACCCACGGATATCGATAAAGGCTACATACGCGAAGTGCTGGACTTTATGAGAAGCAATTCGATGATACTTAACGACTTTTCACTGGTGATCGAGATGGATTTGCTGCACTTGACGAGGAATGCGAACAATGACTCCACGACGTATGGCAGACACAGGATCGATCGAAACGAATTGGAGAGGCAATTAATCTAGTGACGCATCTTGAGTTGCTATGTTATTGTAAATGCACTCTAATGTCTTTCATTTATCAGGTAGCAGAGTAAGAAGATAGAAATTGTGACTAAAAGAATATTCTTTTAATTTTCTTAAGCATCGATCGATTCTACATATATTACGATGCCAACACACATACCATAAGAAGATCGTTAGAAATGATATAAATGATAATGTTGTATTAGAAACTACATATATGTAGTTTCTATAGATATACGATTACGTACACGTAAGCATTTATTAAGTTATGAAAATGTATGTAAATTAATGTTAATGTATGTGATTTTAATGAAAAAGATTATTGTAATTATAGAACATTAATTATAATATAGTTTACAATTATATCAATAAAACTATAATGAATAGGTGTATAACTTATTGATAACAGATAATATCTATAATAAAATTTATTTTTGAACAAATCGTCAAACCACTGTGATATATGTTATATCTTTAATATTGAATTTATTTATTTATTTATTTATTATTCAATAAACGATATTTAAAACGCATGATACTTGTGTGTAGCACTTTAGTTAAATAATGATTATATGATTATATCTTTGAAATTTTTTTTCATTGGTAAAATCACATTATTCTTTAGACTACTGAGGTTTGAACCAGTAACGTTTAAGATTATCTGAATGATATAAGACATCACAGATACATCATACATTAAAGTTCTGTCACAATAAAATAGACAAAAACCTTTAAAATTGTTAAAATTTTTCAAATTTTTGAAACATATAACGTTTTAAACGTTTTTAATGTTGCTGGATGTGATAGAGATTCCATATTTTGATAATGTTGAATATATAGAAGGGTGTACAAGCGTTAACAAGAATATTAGCATATGCGTTTTATGAATACTACAGTATTATTAGACACTTATGTTTTACACACATATACATAATACGCACTTTAAGAGTCTAATATAGATTTTACAATACTCTATAAGAAATAATAGTAAATATAGTCTGAAAGGTTGAAGAACTGACATCAATAGTTTTCCAATAAAGAAGGAATACCTTCAAACATTCGCAATTCATTATTTATTTCATAGAAACGGCATATATTTATAGTACTGACAAAATCGCTCGACAATATACTACATTCAGTATACAGTGTATTAAAATAATTCGAGCGCCACCGTCACAAGCCACACTGACCAGATCAGAATTTCAGAACACGCAATCGCGCGTGTCACCGAGGGTATGAGCCGAAATTCATTCGACCTCCCGGAGGTCGCCTCAACCGAGGCCGCACAATTATTACAGATTTCTGCCCCCAAAAAGTCACATCAGAATAAAACGACAAACGCAAAGAAAAAAAAGACGCGATACTTGTATACGCGAACAATTTGTATTTTTTTTTTCTCCCAAGCGGCGGACCGCACAATGCAGTTCTTTCGCAAAGTGCGCCGGCCACCCGCGCATCGCGAAAACGTGTCCTTTTGTAAAAAGGAGATTGACCCTCGGGATGCGCTCGCTGCACGGGTCAGCAGCCGCGCTGCGCCTAACAATCGGCGGGCCACTTCCGCTTGCGCGCGCGCGCGGTTGCTCGTCCTACATGTGGCGGCGCGCCCGCGCTGAATCATATTTTTGATATACCCGCGTGCGCGTATACATATAGTAGGTATATATCAGCTGCGGCTGTTTTTTTGTTCGGCGCGGGCTGTGGAGGCCGTCAATCTTTTTTCCCTTCCCATTAATAAAGTACGCGACGGAGCGAGAAAGTGTGTGCGACGATGCAGACGCGTGCATGTATATATAATATATATGTGTGAATATATAAACTATGTGGGATGACACATCGCGCGTCGATAAGGTCCCATCATACTCGTCATTTTCTATATAACGCCTCGGTGTGTTTACGAGTTGTGCGCGGCTGTTGTTGTTGCCGGTGTTATCGGCTTGATGGCTGTGCTTTGCTTATACTTAATGTTTCATGTTTGTTGCTGCTAAGAAGTGTGAATTAGATACACTAACTATATGTGTTTGCACGCTTATCCGTGTGATGCGCGTAATAAATTCACGATATTAGTAATGAAGTATGAGATTTCCGGAGAATAATTTAATATACTGTAAACATATTTTAGCATAACGAATTCATGCAGAGTTACGCGTATGTAACAACTTTCAATAACGTACATCTACATATTTATTTCTATTCTACAAAACGTTTTAGTAAAATTAAAAAAAAATAAATTATAACAGATGTTCGTTGCTGTATAAGGTTTCAAACAACCCTACCTATATCCTAAGACCAATATTTAACCCTACACTCATCCATCGCAGGACCCGAAAAAACCCTTCTCAACTAGAAGCCAACCTGCAGTCTCGTTCCCTTATACATCACACGTGTACGCGCGTTTCGTTGCTTAAATAAAGGCCACATCGACGGCGTCTCCTATCTCGGCCGACCATCCAGCTCATATTTGTTTGTTTCTGTCGCCCCCGCGTGCGCGAGCGCTGAAAAGCGAAGGGTGGGGAGAGTGAAAAATGCAGCGCGTAAAGACTGCACTCCTGGCTACTGTAAATATATATATGTGGTGCTGCTGCGGTGGCCTTCCCAGGTTCCGGTGGCGGGCGACGCTTCCGGCACTCGTCGTCTCCCGAGGCGCAGGATGAATCGCCGAAGTTATCGGCCGCGCGCAAGCTTTTATCTGCGCGAGTCGGGGAAGCGGCTGGTCGTTGGCCCTGCGGCGAGCGAGACGACCGAGGCGTCGCGCGCTTAACCGCGCGTCCTTTATTTTTCACGGTGAAAAGTCGACGTGGCGCGCGGCATGCGAGTCGTTTTTCCGACGATTACAGATAAATCTCGATGAGGTGGCGGGTAGAAGAGAGTTTTTGAAAAACTTGGCTGATCGCATGGTTATATTTTAACAATTTAAAGCGTCTGTTTCTCCGAATTTTATTTAAAAAATTTTATTTCATTCATTTTTATTTATAAAAAAAAGGTCTTTAAATATGTACATTTTCAGAAGATGTTGAATCCACATTACCATACATTTTAGTGTTAATGACTTAATTAGACCAACGGTTATTTCAGCGAATGCGAGATATATATCAATTAAGAACATTGCAATTTATGGGATATGCTGAAAACTTAATCCAGCGAGCAGGATGATTCACTTTCTTCCGATTTAAAATCCATTTTAATAATAGCAGCAACGATCCCTTTTATTACCATACAGCCCCTATCTCCATAATTCTTATTTTCGGAGAATTTCATTCATTTCTCAGCATTTTTCATATAAGCGAACGTCACGCGCATATAAGTGAATTATACGCCCACACATAACAAGTCGTTCAAAGGTTGCTTTAAGATATGCAACTATATAAATGTAGATATGAAAATATGCTAATACATCTAAAAAGTCATTTATAAATGAATAGCGCTTATTAAGGGAGAAAGGCATTAGTCAATCGTTTAATGATTGAGCAGAAAAAGTCTCGTTTACATAGATCAAAGTATGCATATAAAGACAGTAGTCGAACCATTTACAAACGCGCATTTCTACTGTGCTCCACATTTCTCACGGTATGCATACATCCTACACACGCGCGGCGCACGCTTTTTATCGTACATCTTTCTTGTTTCCAGTGTTTCCACATATTTTTTTCTGAAAACTTTATCTGCATGTTGACGTTTATGCTACACGCGAGCACGTTTATGAAATTTTTCATTCTTGCAGCACTGTGGAGTATAGATTCGTAATAACGTTAAGTAAATCATTACACTCTATCTGTTCATTCTGTCATAAATGATTGATTAGGCGTTTTAGAGTAATTGTGCATAATAATTGTTATATAATTTAAATTGTTCTCAGTATTACTCATAACACATCGTATTATGCGTAATATTTTGTAAAATATTGTGTTACAATATAGTTATCGAATAATGATCATTATTATTTTGGTATATGTAGTAACCGCAAGACAATTGCCGATTTCCAAGAAATACATAGACGCAAACTATTTTACTTCTGACTAGTGATCATTTCTATGGCTTAGCTATACCCGTGAGATGCAGTGTGCTTGACAGTCTTCAGCAAAAAACACATAAGAGTTAAAGAAGTAACTAGAATGCAAGATTTCTGGACGACATCTACAGTGCTATTGTCATTGAGGTTCGCGATTTTTTAAACTTCTTAACTCACAGAAGAAATAAAAATTGAACGTTTTCTCTTTTTCTAATCCCAAGATAACAGGTGATGAGTTTGTTATTTCGATAAGGGTACAAATTAACTTGTCCCTTAATCAAAAACTTGTTTTCTTACGGGAGCGAGGCACCTATTTTTCTAATAAATAAATCTAAGAGTTATCGCGTATATTTTATGCATAAGTATATTTAAATTTATACTACATACAATTCCCATAAAGTAATTTATATAATATTAGAACAGCCTGAAAGCTAACAGCAAAAATGACGCGATCCTGCAATATTTTTGTTTTCGCTGCACGCGGGGGCCAACTTTCGAGCCAACCTCAATTCCTCCTCCACTTCGGAGACTCCCTCGCTCCCAAAACGCTCGATAACCCACATTCACGCGGCACACCAGAAACACTCGCCTATATACGCGCGAGTTTTTCCATTTATCCCGCATCACTCCCATCAACTCGCTCCACAGCGCGCCTCGTGTATAATTACAACTCTCACTACCTCTGAGCACCTCCTCGAAAAAGTGCGCGCGCACCTCCGAATTTCAATTATCCGGTCCATTAGGGAGCGCAGCTCCGGGCTTATGTACATATATGTGTGTACGTGCATTTGACACAACAGCGGCGCGTGCTCGTTCCCTCATTAGGCGCTTCCTAGCTAATATAGCCATGTGTGAGATCAATGCGCGGTTCGCTCCCGGGGTTGCGATATAGACAGCGCGCAGAGATTGGATTCGCGGTATCTGTACATGTAGCACATGTATATTAGGCGCTTGCGTGCACGCAACCACGCAAAGGATGCACGTATATGAGGAAAGGATTTTTTCCAAATCCACGTAATTCAATAATTTTTTATCATTTTTTGTGATTTTCAAATGCACCTAACTTTGCGCCAAATTGGCCGATTTTTCCGATTATTATCTCAAAGTAAAGCTCTTTTCTTCTACTTTAATCGCTTTTTTGTGGAATATTTCGTCGTTCCTGAATAGAATGGCGTTATCTGGGAATTCGCTCGTAAAAGGCGTCATCTCGGAGTCCGCTCGTAGAAGGCGTTATCTCACACGACAAATTTTTCAGGCTCAGATTTAAGTTAGGCAGCAGTGCCTAGACCTATAATATTCGTGTGAGATAACGCCTTCTTCGGGCGGACTCCGAGATAACGCCTATTACGAGTGGATTCCCAGATAACGCATTTTACGAGCGAGTTCCCAGATAACGCCATTCTATTCGGGATCGACGATTTGTTCTCATCTTTATTAGCTTGCCATTGGTTAATCATCAGTGACTACTTTTCGTCCATTTTCCCGATGTTAAATTCCCATAAGAAAAATTGATTTTGTTCTAAAAAGGTGTTTTCAAGTCGTTTTTGATTGAACATGAGCGTTTTCGTATATGTTATGACCTATTAAATGAGAACAACCTTCCCGAGTAGAAATGAATCCGGCATGTGACAAGGCACGAGTCAGGCCCTGATAATGCCGGATAAGGCCTGAGCA
>UCWB01003738.1:0-12172 GCA_900474355.1 Torymus geranii | reverse complement strand
ATGAATACTTTTATCCCAAAATGATCGGTGACATAGGCATACGCGGACCACCTGATTTGAGATGGATTCGGCCATATTCAATATTCAAAATGATCAAGAAAATTATATTTAAAATAGTTATTTAGTAATTATTAAATTCCAAATTAAAAAGGTTAAGGTATTATGACGTGCTATTTATTGTATTTATAAATTAATTGGATTTCTTAGAAATTTCTTCGGCATTTTCTTTGGAAACCTGCTAACTCGGCGTTTGTATCAAAACCCTAACAATTCAGCGAAGACTTCGAAAATCCACCAACTCGTAGGATGGGTTCATGATAATTTCAAAAACCATATAAATCGGCAAAGGTTTCAAATACCCTTTATTCTTTATTTTTTTAACCAACTTAATATTACCCGAAAGGGCTGACAAAAATATGAATTGATAGGTAATTTCAAGTCCTTTAAGAAAATGCCCTTATATCCGACCGATATGCAAACCCAGCGACGAAAAAAAACCGCTGCCAATTCATTCGCCCGCCATAGCTTCCTCAAACTTAATTTGCTGATTCCGATAATTAATTTTTAATAACAAAATTTATACTTTTTGCAACAATTTATGACATAATTATAAATCATTAAAAAAGAGTTTTTAATTATTACTGACCGAGAAAATTTGGAAAACTATGTTTTTTTTCCTATATTACGTTTCGGGTTTCGTTCATTTCATTTGTCAGTAATCTTAGAATCCGATTTCAAAACTGATTAAATTCTTCAATATTTTATTCATTATAAATATAAACTTGTAAAAGTAAGTCTTTATAAGTATACTAATGTTTATTCAATGATATCAACATGCTAATAACAAAACGACTATCAATTTTTCTAGCCCTTTTACAATTCGTACTTTATTTCATGATATTTACTAAAATAACTCAGAGAATGATACATTTTCTTATAATTATTTAAATTTAATTTATAGTACTGCTGCCGCTTCGAGTAACCGAAATATTCCGCAGACCCACCCCTTCCCACACTATCACCAAAACAATGCCCGCGAATATTAGGCCGCCTTATAGAAACCCCGAAGCGCACCAAGCCTACATGATTTATCAAAGCTCGCTCGTAAAAACTCGCGCATTAAACCGGGCAACGCGCGCGCGAGGCTGAGATTCCATAAAGAGCGATATTCGCTTTTAGCCACGCTCGCGTTCGTTAATTCAGCTCTCGTTTTTTGCACCGCCTCGACTTCGCACGCACGCGCCCGCCGACGTAAACACGGCCATCTCTTGCGCGCCTCGAGAGCATTAATCCCTCGCTCGCTCGGCCCCGTAACGCACAAGTGGACCATAAGAATGTCGCTGTATAAATTGTCTATATGCTCGGCGGCGGCGGCGACGATGGCTGAGAGACAGAGAAAACTAGTTACGTGCCTGCGCGCGTGAGATGTAAGGTTGCACTTGTTGAGGGGGAGGAGCAGTGGTACAAGAGAATTGCCCACTGGAATCTTATGCAATAGTCGGATATGTGCGAAAAGCGCGTTGCTTTCCTTTGTCGCAGACAAAACATGAGGATAGAGTTTCAAAATTATCATGGATTACCTTATACGTTTAGTTGCAGTGTGTATTTTTAAGTGCTTGTTTTTATATGTAGGCGTATATATACAAGTTTGGTTTTTAAACGACTGCTATTATTGTAATCTTGAATTTCTTTATATTCCCACTTTCCAGTCAAAACTCATGTCGTGCACTAATATTAATTCTGTGAAACAAGTTATAATCGTTTTAATATGTGTTCATACGATTTAAATAGATAATGAATATATCATTTTAAAATTTATGATTATTTAAATGAAAATCTTTTTTTATAAAACAAAATGATCTATTATATAGCAACCGTATGAACTATGCAGCAAGATATGTCTCTATACATTATCCTTTTATATTCCGCTACCATTCGCGATTGTAATGATCTACAATCACAGTTAATAACACCGCGTATAACGAAACATGAAAAGCCTTTCTTTCATTTCCAATTAATGTGTCTTTTTGCCTGAAGCACGTTTTACGTATACTCCTACACTTAATTGCCAATGATGACGTCGCTCGAAATCTTACATCAAATCACACAAGACTTTTACTATCCTCCGCGTGTGGCTAACTCAAATGAAACTCACGCTAAAGCATCAGAACGAGCTGGCGATACCTTCGCCTCGTTTCACGTTTTTTTTCTTCTTATATTCTTCTGACCAATCTTTCGAGGGAATCCATACGTTTATGAGATAAGGACGCGCTGTAAAGAGCGATCACACGGTGAAAAGGATCGACTATAAAAAGAGGATTTTTCTCGGAAACGCATGCCGATAGGACGAAGGATACGAGCTCGGGCGTCTGACTCACTTCGACTATAAAAGTGCATTATGCCAGCGAGTTCGCGGTACAGTGTATGTATATAGGAAATGCACAGGCGGTAATAACAATAGTTTGCAAAGTTGTGCAATTAGAAAGAATGTCATTCAGGGATAATAAATAATCCTGTGAATCAGATCTAAATTGTAGAAATTTATGTTTTTCGAGGGAACGATTAACTTCTTTTATTGCCTCGCCTTTGATTTATATACACGGAGCGCGGCGCGGGGAAGTATTTCTAATTAACAACTGACTTATACGTTTGCCGTGTAAATTTTCAATCACTCGGAGTTTACAACAATAGGTGTCTTTTGTAATTAGCGATGAGCTTTTGTATCTTTCTATATTATTTCATTTGTTCTCAATACTTTTAATTATAATATTTTTGAACTGTAATATACTAATGTTAGTAATATTTTATATTAAAATTTATTGCTATTGCCCATGTACACACTACAAGGAAGTTTCTACATAAGTTGAATTTTATTACCTGCTACCGCTCGTGCCGATTAAATTGTTAAAAGTGAATCAGGCAATCAGAATGAACATCAGAAAATCTGTATTATCCTTTTTTGTTGGTCATTAAATTTGATGTAATTTTGGCAGTTCTTATAAAAATATGATCAAGGGAGCTAAAAGCACTTAAAAATAAAGAAACGTGAAATTTCTCACTAATATTTAAGAAAATAATAATCGTTATTATCCTTTAAGAATCGATGATTTCTTCGAATGAATTTTCAGAATGAATTTACTCTTGTCTTTTTACATTCTTGACATTGAAAAATAAATGTATTTAATCGTACTTCCTGCCGAAAATAAGGTTCCAATCTCATTTGATGTAACGTGCCATTAATTTGCTGCAAATTATCTTGTCATAAAAATCGAGAAGTCTTCAGACGTCTACTTCCCTCGACAGCAATAATTTTCTGAATTTCTTCCACAGAGTCATCTCATTATTATCACATCTCCCGAAATTCTCTGTTTATGAGTTCTCTTTGTGAGTAATTCACAGCTTCTGCTCCACTGAACCGTGAAAGGCTCGAGCAATTACGCACGAAACAGCAGTCAGAACGAAATTTCGCACCGAAATCTACGACTAAAAAATATAATTATATTTTGTAATATTATTTATTTTAACTGAATTAATGCTCATTTATTTTTATGTTCATTCTTTACTCTATGATTATAATTTTATAGAAATTGTAGATTAGTATTGTCACAGGTATATAAATATCATTGGATATAAAACATAGCAGTACGATTTTTAATATTAGAATCATATTAAAAGGACTCATTGAATTTGAAGTTATAATCTCATACAAATTATTCATTTCTTAAACAATTATTTAAAAGCATTATAATTAATAATTTGAATGCATGTATACCTATAACTCTATCACGTACACTTCAACTGAAGAGCAAAAAAAGAACTGAGAATAATGATGGTACTTAATACATGATTCCCCAATCAAGTCGAATAATGATGTACCTCGTGTACACCTTAATAGCAGTAATGACGGTAGGAATCGAAGGTGAACAAAAATTTTCTCAGTACGCTGCTCTTCTTTTTCTTGTGCCGAAATATTCGCCGCTAAATTGGAACCTTTTGAAAAATGATATCGAGTTTAAGCCGAGCGGTGTCTGCATTTAGCGAACCCCCCCTCAAGTTATTAAGTAGCGCTTCGTGCCTGCGCACTTTATATGCCCAGCTGCATGATGAGGCAAACGATGGAGCTGTTTCAGTTTGACAGTATAAGTATAGTTGAAGTATCTTGTCGGGAATTGAAAAAATACTGAGTGGTTTAATACAAATTGAGAAGATAGGCTTTGGTTATTCATATACACTAATACAATTTATTTGTATTGAGTAACAAGAATTTATTATATTTGAAATACAACAATTAAATCATTAAATTAATTTTGAAAACAAGTACAAAAAATAATGAACTTTTTTCCCTGGTTTCCAGGATTTGTTGATAATGTAAACAGTATTTAAGCAAAATTAGTCTGGGAAACCCCCTGTTTTGACTTCAGATATGGATTCAGCATCTCAAAATACTTAACAAAACACGTTTCTTATGCTGAGTTAAAAAAAATCGTTCATACCTAAGTTCTATTGCCATGAGTAAAACAAAATTATGATAAACAAACGATGTTTTTTTTTTCAAATATAGAGTCAATCCGATCAAAAGCTTATTTTTCGGTTTAAAGAATAAAATTCTTATTTTGATAGACAAAAGCTTTATCAGGCTATCACATGAACCCGAATTGGAATATTATTTTTTCAGATACCAACCTTTCACTCTATCAATGAGCAACCGCAGGCCTGAACAAAATATAGAAAAAATAAAAAATTAGAAAAGAAATCCAACTTATTTGCAGATAGTAAAATTTCAGTACCAATATACACATAGTTTCAAACTACTTACAACTTAGCTTAGTTCATAACTCACAAACCGTTAGTTGTACACCTATTCCTATAACATTTGAATTTTCATTGGAAACCGCGCAATGCGAGACATCGAAAATCAAAATTCGCACGTAATCCCGAACGGTATTCCGCGGGCTTGTTCGCGTGTGCGCTCGTTGCGTCACTGCATTAGCGCGCACGCGGCAATGTGGCACATGGGAAGTGGCGCGCGAAAGAGTTTAGCGGCGATCGCGCAGTAGGGGTCGCCTACTATTTGCATGATGCACACCTGATAACCGCACGATGTCTTTAACTACCTCGTCTGGGCCATCGTGAGCCTCCTCAGCTGTCGGCTCGGAATTTGCATAATCGACGAAATTGCTGATTCCTCCTCGGTACACTTTACCCAAATTATTTTCCGCAAAATCCACCGCATGGGTAGTTATTGAATTAAGCCTCTTGACGGCGAGATAAGTGCGAGCTTCACGGTAGAATATAGATTGAATGTACAGTAAAATTTAATTTTTGTCTTTAAACTTTCTATGCCAGACATGGATTTTATTCGATTCGCGAATAACCGTAATAAAACGTTGTTAGATAATATTGAAAAAATTGCGAAATTCGCAAAGTTTAAATTGAAAACCTCTTGATTTATAACCCCGACGTGAACACGTTAAAATTGCATGTCTCAATCTAGGAAGTTTCCAAAGCCCGGCCGCGCGAAACAAAAAGCTCACGGCGGTAACGCATGATTGACAGCAATACTCTGCATGGACAAGTATGGCATCGTGTATCAGCCACAAAATCATACAAGCGCATAAATTTCCAGCCAATTTCGCCTCTCCAGCTCAAATTCCAAAAAGGCCAGTCTGCATAATGGTTGTTTAACGGCTCAAGCCCCACTATATCGCCTGGCCACTTCATAGAGAATGCAAACGCTGCTGCAGCTCGTGTAGCTTTCGCGCGCATGCAGCGCTTGCACTCTATAGTCACGTGTGTACCGTTAGCCCTCAGGATAGACACATACATATACACAGACACATATACATATATATTCATGCCAAGCGAGAGAGAGCGAAGAAGAAGGGCAGAGACGAAAGCGCCTAATAACGATCGTAAAAGCTGGGTGGCCGAGTAGGGACGATCCCGATCGACCACACATTTTACGGGCCGCGGAAAGGAGAACGCCCCCGCGTGCGCATCGATGATGTATATACGCTGGGCGCGCGGAAAAAGTTATATATCGAGCTGGAGTCGAAGCTCGTAAGGATCACGTCGGCGGATGAGGTACTTAGCCAATCATTACGCTGAATATCCCTGACGTTTTTGACGTTCGTTAATGTAGTTTTAAGCCGCGTATATATATTTATACACTTGGGTTCTGATGTAGCTTCTGATCTATAACCCTTGGCTTCTCCTTTTCTTGGGAACGAGGCCAAAGTTTATGGTTTCGCTTGCGCGTCTGCGAACTTTACTGGAGGTGCGATGTAACTTGTTTGATTGGAGTCCAAGTGAATATCAGTACGAAAGAACTGTTATTTCAGTATAGAAAGTGAACAAAGTTTTTGATGAAAATGGCGAATTGAATATAAGGATGTATAACAAAAATAAGGTTCATATTTATGAGTTACAGAGAATATATATTTTCAAAATAATAGTACAAAGAATGTTAAAACTGGTTGGATTTGTATGGATATATAATGCTAGAACCGTAAGCGGATAGCAAAGAAATTAAAACCACGCGTATATAATATCTCGGATTATGAATGTATGGTTACAAATCTTAAACTATCACCTTCGCACCTTGAAGCTCTAATGAGAAATCATGTTATTGCGTTTAACATTAAACTTGAAACACATTTAACGAGTATTAATGTAAATGATACTTAATTGCACATACCGCACTTGGCTCTCTTAATATCATAATTGATTTACAGCGACGTGGATCATTGCATAAACCTTTCCATTTCTCCTCCACTGAACCGTAGCCTATTGCTAAATTACGAACGGAAAAGATTCTTAATGCTCGTAAATTCCTATACGAGAATAATTATAATCGGCATAGAGCTTCATGCGCTATAGGAGAAATAAAAAAAGTCCAAAACGCATCGTTTAGAGAATCATTCTAATCGAGCCGACTATACCTACTTGCCAGTCGTGCTATACGGCTCGAATAAAAATCGAAGCGAGGAAATAAGAGGCGGTGTGGCGGCAAAGGGAGCGAAAGGGTTACAAGAGCGAGGTGTATTCCGGTCTCGTTGGCGCGCGCGCGCGCGAATGCCTGGCAGGCCGCGCCGTCCGGCGTCTGCGTCGGCGTCTGCCGCGTCTCTCTTCTTTCCCCGCGCTCGCGCAACATATACGAGGGGCGTCAATCGGCCGCGCACCGCCGCCGCGTGAGATCCGAACGAGCGAGCAATTTAAATGAGTCAAGGTGCTGTGCTTCGAGCTGACCACTCGGCAGTTCGCGATGCGTATTATACGCTCGTTTCTTTCAGCTGCACTTTGTATATTTCTAATTTTAGATTGTAGACCTGCTGCAAGCTTTATTCTACTTTTTCTATAATTTAATTATAATTAAAGATAATAATAACACGAGTAACGAATACTTATTTTACCTTATCTACTTTCCCAATTATTATACTTGAGAATTTCGGTTAATACTTGAATAAATCAAAGTGTTGATCATGATGATAACAACGCTCACGGTATACATATACTTCACAATGTAATATATTAAAATTATAATCCACGAGAACAATAAAAAAAAAAGACAATAAGATGCACGACGTTATATGTATGGTTGCGAAAATTGCAAGCCCATCCTCTCAAAGTATCCAGCGCAAAATCAATCATAATTTGCGCACTTATTAAGATACTTATCAAGCGGGATGCACAGTTATACTCGGTGCGTACTTATATACATCGCGCGGAAACTTTTCCGCCAACAACCCTCGCTGAAAGCGCGCGCGCTCCAATCATTCTTCTCCCTCCTCCGCCGATTCGTCGCGGTCTCGTTCTGTCGGCGACTCGCGTGCGTGCGAGCCGTGAGAAATGGTGCAGCGGCTTTTCCTATATGGCCACGCGCATATAGGCTTTCTCTATCTCTCTCACTCCCTCGGCGTGTGACTTGGCGCGCGACTCGGCTCATTGGCGCCAAGCTGGCACTGAGAACTCGGCCTTTGGGACTTTACGAGTTCTCACCTTCCCCTCCTCTCTCTCTCTCTCTCTCTCCACTTTCTATATTCACACATAGATACGCGCGCCAATGCGTTTTATCTATTTTCACGGAGGGAGACGCGGCTTGCACTTGAACTTGAGCTTTCATGGTGGTCGGACTTGAACGGCTTCCAGCGAACTGGAACTTTTAGATTCTGCATATATATGCGTTGGTTTGGTTCGTGCTTGCGCGCGAAAGCTGCTGCTGTTGTGTGACGAAGAGGAGGAGGAGTTTTACGCAACGCTCGGTTTTACGAGAGGCGTAAATTTCAGTGATGAACGCGCGACGCACCGACTTCGCGATAGGTTTATTTGTTGTGATGAGGGAAGAGCATAATGAATCGCTGATGGGCTGTTGAGAGAGTCGAGGAAGCGCTGATTTTTTTTACTCCGAGATTGAGTATCGACGAGTGACAGTCGATGCTATCTCGCTTCCTCGTATATATATGCGTATGCGAAGTTTTACGGTGGTGAAACTTTTTCGTTTCCGATAGCATCGTATAGGTATTTATGTTATGAAATTAAAAAGCGGAAAAACGGCTATTGATTTCTTAGTATTTTTGTTACGTGGATTATTATACTTCGATCTTTGATTATTTTCAACTATAAATGTTATTATGAAGAATTAAATCTTGAATCTAGAAAAAAAAAATCCAAAGAATATGACTCAGCTATAAAAAGGTGAACAAAGAAACCCACGTCCTTTACTAAACCAGGAAGTAAGTTAGTCAAATGCGTGCAAAAACCAAAATCGCAGCTTACTTCGGGCAAAAAGTGTAAAAAAAAAGCAAATGCCTCTCGCGCGCGCACCCAATTTACCTCAGCGATCTCACACACACACACAGCACTCGTCCGCGATCTTTTTCACCCTCGATGCGCTTTTTGTCGCGCACTCCTCCGAAGCGTTTAAATTTACATCAAGAGGCAATTATCTCGAATTTTTTCCCTCCTCACACGTACACACACACTGGGCATACCAACTCAACGCAACACTTAGCATCGGACATCAAAAGAATCTCGCGTCACGAAGAAGGCTGTTGCGGCATCTTCCGCGTGAACGCCCTGCAGTGCAGTAGCCTCGCTCCAAGAGAGAGAGAGAGAAAAAAGGAACTCGCGCGCACAATTAACGCCTCAGTTTCCCGCAATCCCTTTGGAAAATCTCTTTCCCTCTCAGTCTCTGCGGTTGGCGCGCGGCACTTTCATAAAGTCCGCCGGCCTCTAATGGCCACTGGCAGGCGCAGGGACTTTTAATCGGCGAGGCCATAGATCGCCGCGCGATCGAAGGGGATCGTTGTCACGCGGCGCTTCTCGGAAGCGACTATCCCTATCGCGCGGCACTGACGTTTATGGTCGCGCCTCGCCGCTCGCGCGCGTTACAAGGTGTGAAAGTCGCATCGTATCGATAATCAAACGGCTGGAGCCCTGTAGTAGTCCCTCTCTCTCGCTCGCTCTCTCCTCTACCTAGCCTCCCTGCAGCGAGAGACGGCTATATGTATATATGCGCGAGCTAGCGCACGTGTAGAGGAAGAGAAAGACTATATATATACGATGAAAGAAGATATCGCGGGTGACTCTGGAGCAGCACTGCGCGGCAATTCCATCACGCCTGGGCGAATTGACCACCTGGCCAACATAAATAAATAATGGGGCTTGGTATGCGCGACGCGGCCCGCGCGCGAGCTTACGTGATAACGTTACGTCGGCGAGGACGTCGCGTCTTCTGTCTGCGGGCTGACTCGCGCTCCTCCCGGTGGGAACCGCGACTGCACTCCTATGAGAAAGAGCTTTTTTGCCCCGACGTGCGTATTGTGCATTTTCATTTTCCCAGCTTTTATAAGAGGCGAGCGTGTGCTTCTTGAATTCATTGGATTGTTATTCAAGGGAGATATATGTAGCTTGCGAATTGATTAATTTAATTTATTCTATAAACTGTACATTTCATTATTATTTAATCAGTTTATATTAAATGTGTGTAAATTTAAGTAAACTAATTAATAATTAACGTAATTAAACTTATGTTCGAAAGAGACTGTAGACTTTATTATTATCAGGACTTGGAAAATATCGATTGATTAAATAAATGTATATTTTGGTTAAAATAGCATCCATATAGTTACGAGAATGTACGTTATCAGGGTTATACACTGGATGCACATTAACGTCTTACACCTAGTTAAACAGGAGCATCATATTTCATCATATTTTTTATGGGTCATTTCCCTCTGCATCTTATTTTTTTCTAAAAAGCATGAAACATTAATGTTTGTAGTGCTGAAAAAAATATTAAAAAATTATATATTATTCTAAAATAATAACCCCTCATTTTTATGGATACTATGGAATAGGGTTATAACCCTTTCAATCACGGATTTAAGGGAAAAAATCTATCAATATAAAAAGTATGATCCTTTATTTTTTTTTGGGTCGCTGATTACGAATCTGATATAATAATAGCAAAAAAATGCACTTTTTCGCTATGAATTTGTTTATAACAAATGGATAAACAAAAATTCAGGGATATAAACACGAGGATATCAAGTTTGAACTTTTAGTAACTAGGAAATGTAAAAAGACCAGGGGGATAATATTCAAACTTTCATCGTAAACGAATTTAATCTGAAAGAAGAATTTTTTTCTCTATGAACTTGTTTTTAACATAATAATCAGAAACAAAATAAGCAACATAGACAAGGGAATGTGACATTTAAAAAGTGAAAAGTACAGTGGAAAAAAGAAAACTCATATATGACCCATTGTCAAGGGAGTGGCGGAACCTATATAGGTTTATAATATATAAAATCACATACTTACCAACATCCTCGTATTTTTCCTTATTTATTTTGAATTTTTTACTTTTCATTCATTTTTTTGTCATCCACTGATCATTAATTCGTTGTAAACAGCAGATGACTAAATAACTTTGAATAACTTCAAAGCAAATTTAAATAATATGAAATCCAATGTAGGAATCTGTAATCTGCTCCCACATCCCCTTGCTCGATCTATTTCTCCCAAAAAAGTTCAAACATCGATTATAAAAAGAAGAAACTGATGATAAATATGAACTTTTTTTATTATTTTAATTCTGCCTTTACTTGTAAAGTGCAATAAAAAAACACTTTAACTAAATCTGTTTCGATAATACAATTAAACACCAATTACTTACATTGAAGCATAAGGAATTGCAAATGAAGAACCATTCACGGTTGAAAAATTCGAAAACAATTCTTTTAGCCGCTAAAGACCTTCATTGCGAATGCAATAATGAAATTTCATTATTTACAACGTTGCGTCCGCGCGAATTTGCTAATAGACGGGGAATGCGCGACGGGAATCAGCGGGACGACAGATTTATCGCTGGGACTGATAGAATACGTGAGCGCGAGCGCGCGGAAAATCTGAGTCAGTGCGCGTGTACGGGTGCATCGCGCCTTGTCGAAAGTCACGTTGGGTTGCACGCGGCGCCGATTGAGACGTTCAAAAGTGTAAATATAGATGATGACGAGCGGTGCCGTCGCGCGCGATCATTATCGCGTATACATCGGGAAAACGAGTTTTCGCCGTGCACTGTATTCCGCGCACCTTTGCGCGAATCCAAATGCGCGCGAGTTGGCGTCACTTTCCACCGAATTAATGATGGAAATTAATGCAAAATCGGCTTAATTCGCTTTACTGTAATTGCTCGTTAGAATTACAAAATTAATCGCTGTAATGAGTGGTATTCTGAATGTTCGTAAATTTTATGTGATTAATCCTGAATGCGCGCGCGCTCGAGGCGCAATTATATGGCTAGTTGCAAAAATATGACAAATTGCCACTGTTCAGCGTGTAGATGTAATGAAGATCAATTATATTGAATATGCTAGTGTAATCTTGCCATTTGCATTATTAGATAACAAAAGGAAACATATAATAATGTCATTTAACATCAATTGTATTGTTCACGCTTAGAAAAGAGGTGACAGATTTTATTTTTATTTTTTTTTTTACAAGTCAAGGCTTTATAGTATCTTTTAAAAACTAAAAGTATTTTACTTTACTTGTTGCTAAAATTTACTTTAAATTTGTACATAATTATCAAATAAAAGCCGAAGATTGTTTGTCTTAACCACTAAGTTAACTAAAAAAAATAGGTAATTTATGGTTAACATTTATACCC
>UCWB01003737.1:0-12161 GCA_900474355.1 Torymus geranii | reverse complement strand
AATTCCCATAAGAAAAATGGATTTTTTCCTAAAAGGGTGTCACAAACCCGTTTTCTTGTGTTCCAAAGTTTTTTCGTATATTATGGGGTATATAGAACAAGAAAAAACTTATAGCAGAGGTGTGGCTCAATTTTTTTTTCATCGTATTACTGACCAAGTTATGGGTAATTCTCGGCGGAATTGCACATATACCTACGCATATACGTAACCTAAAATATATAATACAAGATAAAGTTTTAAATCTTGCGGTATTTTTAGTATGGATCCAAGTCCATTTCGGAGAGACACATTTTGGGCAATCTCGATCGGTTGGACATTTTCTATGCTCAGCCGTTTTGGATTGGCACAAAAATTTGTTCAAAGATTTTTAGCAATCAAGAAATTGTCTGAAATGAAAAAGTATGTAGCTAACTAATTTTCGCAAAACTGTATATACAGTCGAACCCCGGACGATGTGAAAATTAAAATGGAACTGAAAATTCCATGTTACTTGGGTGATGATAATATTTTCATATCGTCCGGAACCAGTCTGTAGTGTATTATATGAATAAATCCACAATACTCTTAACCATCGCGTGACGATTATCTTCAAGTAATTTCTTGCTCATATTCGCTTGCTGTGCAATGTATATAAACTGAACTCAAGTACTTTAAAATCTTCAATTGAAACTAAACGATAAATTGGACACAATTATTAATAGGAGATAGGAGTGTGCGACGCGCAGACATAGCGCAAAGCGGAGATATATGAGTCTACGGACTACTTAAAAGGGTAACGTTTTCTAATATGGCACGTTTTTTGGTACTCTCATACGTTCTCGCGTTTCACCATACGTTGCTCATTTAAGTATCTCAATTTATAGGGTTCGTTTTCTAGTTCCTGTTGAAGATCTTAAAGCCAGTAGTCTACTTCATATGCTTCGTACGGCAAACCAATTGTATAGCAATAAATTTTTTTTAAATATAATTGTCATACAAAATGGTTAAAAGTATTGTGGATTTTCTCATATGTTATCTAAAATTTTACGAAAATAATAGGCGTTAATAATATTTTAGAGCAATATTTTTGGTATCATTTGGTTGGGGCGTGATACAAGTTGCTTGCGTTATTAGTGGACTCATAATTTACGCTCAGTATCATGACTGCGATCCATTAAAAGCAAAGGTATGCCAAAGAATCGTTTCTTAAAATATATTATATACTTTTAATTTGGCATTTATTTTTCAATCTCACTAATTTTTGAAAAGTTAATAGATCGAAGCGATCAAACATTGCCATTTTACGTAATGGACATCGCTGGACACCTGTCTGGATTACCAGGTATATTCCTTGCTGGACTTGTCAGTGCAGGACTATCTACAATGAGTGCTAGTTTAAATACACTCTCGGGGACTATTTACGATACATTCATCGATGTATGGATAGCAGAGAGCCCGAGAAAAGATGCAAAAGTAGCAAATATTTTAAAGGTTTGTATAACCACTTATACCAAATGTTCCGATTTTTTGTAAATTAAAAGAAAGCTAATCAGTTCTATGCTATGCTTATTAACATAATGCAAGAGGAATGTTGAAAATATATGCGTATTCACGGTCAAATATAAAACAAAGTTGTTATTTTAAAATAATTTTCTTAAACCTAGGTAATATCCGTACTCTCTGGCATCCTCACACTCGGCCTGATCTTCCTCGTTGAGCGATTGGGCACAGTCTTCGAGGTAGCCATGAGTCTCTCGAGCGCAACGGAAGGAGTACTTTTAGGATTATTCTTGGCCGGCTTACTTTTCCCGTGGATTGGCAATAAGGGAGCAATCAGCGGTGCCTGCACTTCGCTTCTAATTATGGGTTGGCTTGTCGGCGGAACACAGTGGCACATCTTGAACAATCGAATTCGCTACCCAAGCCTACCGACTTCAGTGGAAGGCTGTCCCTATCCTCTTAACGAGACTTTGGCGGTGGAATCTGCAACGGTCCCAACATTAGCTCCAGAAGATGAGCCAATGATACTATATCACATCGGAATATTTTATTTCACTCTCATTGGAGGTTTCATCGTCATATTTGTAGGAGCTATTATAAGTTACTTTACTGGCGAAATGGATTTATCAAATGTCAACCCAGATCATGTTTCTCCAATTATTCGGAGGTTAGTTGATTTATAAATTAATAATCCGGGAATATGTTCCGTAAGTACATTTTCGGTTTGTAACAAAATGTACGTAAATGATAATAAAACAAATGTTCTTCTTTCAAAACTATACATGACATACACCTAAAAGTACACGTTTAAAGCTAATAATAATTTTTCTCGTTTTTATGTTTCAGGCTAGTAGCACGGAACAAATATTATATAGGAGTTCCCATGAAAGCAAGAAATCAAGAAAAAATGAATAGCAGTGAAAACACTGAAAAATATATCGTTGACTGATGACATCAATTATTGCATTACTCCTCTGAACTATATTTCTAATATTTCATCAGTACAATAACAGTATTTAACAGAGTCGATACAGTAGGAAATAATTGATAGTGTTACGGACGAGCCGAGATGTCCGACTCCAATATCTGACTCCGCGCAGCATTTTACCAGTCGCTCCCACGGAAAGTGCAAGCTTGCAGCTTGTAACTCTGTCAGAGACAACACAGGACTCACCCTTAACAATAGACAATATTTGTATACTGATGTGTATATATAAAATAAATGATGTATTTTTTTAATGATTAAGGCTTTTATTAATTATTATTATTTTACAAATACAAAAAGATTAATTTGTTTTTGTGAAATTAGTATACAAAAATGATTTTTCATATATTTAGTATGTAAGTTTAGGACATTGTTATTATTAAATGATTATAGTAATAAAATTTTTAGTATTTTTATGTTTAAGTATGGTATATATATATCAGTATTATAACACTTTGACCGTTCTCTCTGTTAAAGTTACCTTTTTCAAATATTTATAGTTATTTATTAAAAATAATTGCTAATATTCTAAGTTGTTCTAAGTTGCAATCATCCCCTTCTTATCATAAGTTTCAAATAATTAGTCACTAAGAACATCAATAAGCAAAAATAAAAAATTGACAAAGAATAACGGGAAATTTGAAATCGTATGTCACGTTATTATGTCATTCTAAATTCGTAATTCTATAGAAACATATAAGAAATAATTCGTAATATAAAATATAATTCGTTATTATCACACTGGCTTAAAATATGATACATAATTAAATTCATGCATATTTAATTTTTTGAATTCTTGAGAGAAAACAAGCGTTTTTTGTCTCTTAAAAATATTTGAAATTAGATTTTAAGGACATTCCAGTGTCTATATTACGAATAATTATCATAATTTTCACGTATTTTATGTGCATAGCATGCTTAATTTTAGTTGAATTAGTTTATACTCTGGCAGAGAAAGTAAAAGTAGAATAGGGTTAATTAGAGTACTATAATTTATTAAAAACATACATTATAATGATTACCTATAATGTAAATAAAAATAAGTTATTTGCAGTGATTGCGTAATACTGAAAAACATAAAAAAGTGTTATTTCAAAAAAGATATACTTATTAAATAATGGTACAAGCTAAATTGAATTAAACATAGATAATTATTTTTTCTATCTTTTTAACTGCAATTATTGAAAAAAATACGAAAACATCATAAATTCTAAAACAAAGCTGTATTCTGCAGTGACTCTTATTACGTATATTTGTTAATGTAATCTAATTTTAATGAGCATTCAAACAGTCTTATCTTGGATTATAACCTGACAAACTGCATAGCTTGACATCGACATTCACCTTCTATGAAACTCAATTCCATCTCATTGTGTATTAGTTTCCAACTTTAATTAGAAAATTTTCCAAGTGCAGTATACACTAATTAAATGAAAAATGAAGGCAATCATGACCACGTTAGCTCCTACAGTAGAGATGAAGTTATTAATATTTGGATGGTCAGATTACTGCTTATTTGGAATATTACTTGGCCTGAGCCTTTTGATTGGACTTTATTTTGCAATATTCAGTAAGCAAAATAGTTTCTCGGAGTATCTCTATGGCGGAAAGCATATGCATTATATTCCAGTTGCTATTAGTATTCTTGCAAGGTAAGTAATTTCCTTAGATTTTAAAAATATTTTTTATATAAATTATGTTTCCATTTTTAACCGACTTCGAATAAGATGAGGTTCTCAATTCGACCTGGCTTTCTTTTATGTTTGTTTAGATCGAGTATTACTAAATAAAATTGAAATTGATTAAAAATGTTTTTCAATTTGCCATTAAAAATAAACAGTTCAATATTTCTTCATTATTATATAATTCTTATTACATTTTGCATAGGATAAATTGTGTTATAATGTTTAAATAGTTACAAGTAATTTGAACGACGCGAATATTTGTAATTTCATTTTAACCAATGAAATAAGAGTACTGCTCATTTGATTCTCAAAAAATTTTCCATTTTATATATGACAGTAAGCTTTGAAAATTGTTATATCTTGGTTGTTATTATTAGCAACAACTAGTACTTAGCTGATTATTATTATTAACAATTATTATGGTAATAAAATAATTGATTAACATGTTAATTATGTGAATTCGCAACGAGTACGAACACCTGCTACCGAGAGAACGCTGCAAATTTACTATAATTTTTTAATCAATCACCTTAAAAATTTCAATAAAGTAATATAAAAATGCAAATTGAATAAAGTCCTATAAAGCTTTTTGTCAGGAATCACGTTTCTGGGAGTGCCAACGGAAGTCTATTTACATGGTAGCCAGTACTTTGCGGCCACATTTGCGGCGCTTATCATAGGGCTAACTTCGGCCTATGTGACAATGCCCGTTTTTCATCAACTTCAAGTATGCAGTTGTCACGAATACTTGGAAATGCGATTCTCAAGAACAGTCCGAGTATTTGCATCTGCCTGTTATACGCTATCACTATTTATTTATATTCCAATTGTGGTTTACACTCCTTCGCTTGCATTCTCGCAAGTCACAGGCTTTGATTTGCACATGATAACACCAATTTTTTGCTTAATTTGTATTACATACACGACAATGGTTAGTCACATAAACGTAATTTAACTCTATTTAGCTATCAATATATGCTTTTACGTAATTTTGCTTTTAAAAAATACTAAATATATTTTCTAAGTGTATTATAATTATACGTATAAAGTCTTGTATAAACTCAGCTATTAATATAGTACTAAAAATAAAAACTATATCTTGTCAAGAAGATTTATAGAAGATTTCAATGATTTCTCCAACAGTTATTTTATTTTCCAGGGAGGTGTTAAAGCTGTCGTATGGACGGATACGTTACAATTCATTTTTACAGTTGGCAGTTTAGTAACTGTTTTAATTCTGGGTGGTATTGCAGTGGGGGGTATCGAAAAAGCCTGGAAAATCGCTGAGAGAGGTGGACGAATAAAGTTTTTCGAGCAAGTATCACAATACAGAAACAAAATTAAAATCAAAAACTTCAGATAAATGAAAATTTCTTATAATACTTACTTATTTTTCAATTTGCACGAATTTACTATAAAAATCTCTTCTAAGTATACAAAAATCATGTCGGATGTGTTACAGTTTCAATCCCAGTCCCTTTGACAGAAATACAATCTGGGCAATGTCTATCGGTATGACATTTACGATGCTCAGTCGTTTTGGCCTTGGTCAAAAATACATTCAACGATATCTAGCTATCGAAAAAGAAGATGACGTGAGAAGGTAATTTTTAAAAACATATATACCTATATAAAGTGCATGCTTCCTACAATATTTCAAACGTAATACTTACATTTTTTATTGGATTTATATATTTCTCATAATATCTTCTATTATATAATAATATTAAGTTAATCGAAAGACGGGAGAGTTCTCCAATATCAGCCATTGCTTAGTATCGATCACTAAGTCTCACTAGTTACTATTTCCTTTTATTAAATTTTTAAAGTATGCATCGTTTAACAAGGAGACTAAATGCACACCCATTGAAAGGGAGATCTTTACTAAATATTGAGAGTTATTTTGTTGTTGCCTACAAATGAAGCCCAGTATTGGCAATTTGTTCTCGTATGCTTTTTTCTCCAGATATGAGCTTCGTAATCATAAATATCCATTATTTTGTTGAAAACAAAGCTTAAATAAAAGCGTTTTGCCTACTTTTAATAGTAATATAAATACTTGCAGAGCTACAGTTATTTCAAGTGACATAAGTTTTTAACAAAATAACGTAGCCAGTATCTCGAGAAAAAGAGCATATGAGTTTTAGGCGCCAAAAATCAACTCTCAATGTTTAGTTTCGTTTTCTAAAAAATGTGCACGCTCCTTGTAAGTACTGCGGTTATTAAATATTTTTCTTATGTACAATTTAGAGCCATAATGTTAACATCTTTTGGATGGGCTGCAATGCAAGTGGCCTGTGTCTACGCTGGAATAATAATGTACGCTCGTTATCACAACTGTGACCCACATAAAGCGCAGGTATAATAATTTTAAAATATATGATTTGCCTTTTTTAAATAAGTATTATATTATACTAGAAAAACGTCGTTTGAATAATTTCGATAGTTTATAAGAAAACATTTAACTATTCTAAATTTTACTTTTGAAGTTGGTGCAGCGAAGTGACCAAACCTTACCGTACTACGTGATGGACATCGCTGGGCACATATTTGGTCTTCCTGGCGTATTTTTAGCTGGTCTTGTCAGCTCTGCACTCTCGACGATGAGTGCCAGTCTCAATACTCTTTCCGGTACTATTTACGAAAACTTTATCGACTGCTGGATTCCCGAAGGACCTCACAAAGATTCCACAGCAGCTAATATCATGAAAGTTTGTAAATTATATCACATGTTTCCAAATAGTAGACGATTCTTTCCTTCCTAAAGTTTTTTTTTAAAGGCGACCAGGCATTAAGACTTGACATTTCATCAAGGCTA
Organism: Torymus geranii; assembly: GCA_900474355.1. NCBI lineage: Eukaryota > Metazoa > Arthropoda > Insecta > Hymenoptera > Torymidae > Torymus > Torymus geranii. The sequence continues at coordinate 5,194 of UCWB01003737.1, read as the reverse complement.
ACGAAATTATGCGCTACGCTTCTTATTCCCTCGAGAGTAACGCGATAAATATAAAGACGTCACTCCTCAAGAATATTCAGCTGCTCGTTGAGTGTGCTGCACTTGACCTGCAAGGCAAATATTAACATCTCATCCCCACGTTCTCATCCCTTTTCATGTCCCCAGACAAGTTATAATAACCGAATTGGAGCTAATTAGAGCAACTCCCTGCAGGTAACGTCCCTAATCGTGGGCCTCATGACCATCGGGATGATTTTCATCGTGGAGCGGCTCGGCACCGTGTTCGAGATGGCTTACGGGCTGAACAGCGCGACGGAGGGTCCGCTCTTGGGCCTTTTCATCCTCGGCATGCTGATGCCGTGGGTGGGCAAGCGGGGCGCCATGAGTGGCGCCTGCGTCTCTCTGGCCTTCATGCTCTGGCTGGTCGGTGGCACGCAATGGCACGTCGTGAACAAGCGCATTCGCAATCCCAGCCTGAGCCTCTCGGTTGAGCACTGCCCGTATCCACTGAACGAGACGGTGAAGGAGCACGAAGCAACGACCCTGCCGCCGCTCACCCCCGAAGAGGAGCCGATGATACTCTTTCAGGTGGCCATTCTATACTTCACGCTCATCGGCAGTGTCATTACCATCGTCGTGGCCAGCATCGTCAGCTGGCTGGTGGGCGAGACGGAGGAGGTCGACAAAGTCAATCCGGCTCACGTTTCGCCGGTCATTCGAGAGTTAGTGGAATCTTGACTAATTATTACTTGCCACACGATTCATTTTTCATTTATTTTTATATCATTTTCTATACTTACTCTTTTATAATTTATATCAAATTCAGATTTATTTCGTTCATTCATCGATTTTATGTAAAGATAGATTAATAATTTTATTACTTGAATACCATTTTGCTTTTTTCTTGCAGTTACTTACCAGCTAGAGATCTTTCAGTGGAACTAACATCGAATGATGCTGCGCATAAGAAGACTGATAATGAAAGCGTAGAAACCATTAACTTGTAAAATAAAACTCACTAAAAGTCGGCAGGTTCATTATTTGATAGAGTGTGCATGTGCGGCATCCTATACATCATATTTTTATGTATTAAACTAGAAAATATTATCTACACTTGAACAGGAAAAATTGTCGTTATATTTGATAACTATATGTAACCAAAATAAAATGATTATTATTATTTTTATTATAGTAATTTATAAAATTTCCGTAAGCTAAATACAATAAAAAATTTTTTAAGGTACACCTTTGAGATTTGATTTTTCTATTTTTAAATATCGTATCTAATTCTTCTACATTAATATTGTTATTGAAAAAAATTTTTAAAGAAGCTTGTACTTCAAACGTTTACCAATTACTCAGGGTTGTACGTAAACTTAAAAAAAAAGGAAACTAAAACTAGAGAAAACGAGCATTCATTTGCTTTTTCTACTTTTCAAAGTAACTTGAGTTTAAACTTTAAAGTTAAGCTTAAGATACACAAAATATCGTGCTAATTCAGATGCGCGGGTTTTTGCTATTTATTGGTGTACATAACTTTAACATTTTCTTTTGTAAAAAAAAAAAAAACATTTGAAATTTCGTTTTCTCTAGTTTTATTTATTTATCTTTTTGCGAATTTATGTACATGTTTTCTTAACTGAATGGTTCAAGTTTAGAGTAAGGGACTTTTTTCAGTAAAAATTAAATTTTAATGGGTTTTGTCAATATATTTTAATTGAAAAAAAATTGAAATACTTTGCTCAAATATTTATTACGAGAAACATAAGTCATAAAGAATTCATCATTACCCAATTCTTGAACTCGAGCACATTTCCTACATTGCAATATCATCAACAATAATGCTAGTTTCATCAAGCTATAAAATATACAAGTATAAATATGTATTATGTTCTCCTCTTTTTCCATTACGGGTAAAATTAAAAATTGCCAAGTGAATCAGTTGAACGACTGCAAACGTCGCTCTTAGCCGCAAAGCAAACTACGAACCCAATCAGCGTCTATTTTCCCACTTCCTCTCAGCCCACCCTCGCTCGCGCCATGCACTCCAGAGCTCGGATGATTCAGCCGGCCGCGCATCTGGAACGTCGAACCCGCGAAAGCTCTCCCGGCTCAGCCTACAATCCCACATTCTCGCGCCGGGGCAATCCAACATTCAATACACCCACACTCACCCACGCACACACAGCCATCGAGCGGAGTTGCGGAAGAGGCGAGAGGAAAGAGACCGGGGAGCCAGCCCGTGCCCGAAAGGCACTCCGCGCTACGTGGCTGCCTATCGATCAGCCTGTACGCAGGCGCAGCTCGCAGGACTTGAGCCTGCCGCCGCCGCTGGCTCTGGCGCGTATACTACGCCACGGGTATTTTACCCAGTAATTGGACGATTTGCACAACGACGGACGTGATTCGAAAATTCTATCCGGTAATTTGACTAGTAGCTCTTGCTCTCTTTCACGCTCTTATGAAGTATATATATGTGCGCGCACGAGCATAGCCAGATGCACCACGCATATATTGATCGATTTGAGGGAAACGGCGCGCTATTGGATGCACGCCTGAGTGGATAACCAGCAGTAGCGGTAAAGTCGTCTGTACGAGCGAAGTGACGTAATTCATCAATAATTATAATATTATCAATCTTGATAAATGTCCGCGGCGAGACTATCGTTTAGCTGTCAAACGCCGCGACGATCTCATTGAATATGTATTATATTGAACTGCATTTTGAACAAAGTCGTTCGCAGGTTTTACTTATACGGAAACAAAAAAAAAGAATAAAAGTATTATTTCTTTTTTGAGAACGAAGTTGCATTTACTTTCATGTATATACACTATATAATTTTGCCAATAAAGAGCATCGCGGAAAGCCTAAAGCTCATGTATATTCAGCTGGAACGAAGAGGAAGTAAACATTCTTTTGCCGGCGCACATTTTCTACTCGACCCCTCGGTTTCTCTACCCGCGGATGCCCGGCGTAGAAAATGTCTTGAGCAAACGATATTTACATCACCCGTCCACCCCCGGCGCCCAAGCCTCCTCTAATATATACCCTAGCTGCACAGCATCTCGCGCGCGACGGGAAAGAGGGGGAGAGTGGGGTGGAAGAAAAAGCGGGACCGAGAGGGTGAGAAAGAGAGAAGAGGGCCGCGCCTACACGTGGGAGAGACACAACTCGCGCATACACACATATATATACATCACGGACTGGGCTGAGAGCGAGGAAGAGAGAGAGAGACAGAGAGAGAGAGAGAGAGAGAGAAAGCAGTAGAGCAGGTGCGCTGCACTTGCTCCCGCACAGCAGCGGTAGTCGGTCCGCTCGCGTTTTCCTCTCCGGATCGTCGGCGGGCGCGCTCTCCTTTCTCTTTCGCTCGCACGCACATACACCTCCGCTCCGGCAACAAGTTACACACGCCATCGGCGTGCCCGCGCGCGAGCCCCTTCGAGTGGTCAAAGACGCAAGCACGCGTCATATATGTGCGCGCGACCTGCACCCCCGAGGAGCCAGTGACTCGTCGTCCGTCAGCTGTGCGAGAGAAAGAGATGCGCCTCGGGGGGGAGAGGACATCGGACCCGGCGACGCAGGTGAGTGAGTGATGCCAACGCATGCACGCTTCCCTCCGTCGGCTGTTTCTTTTTTTGTTATCCTCGACTCTGGTTTTCTCTCGCGGATGGCGCGCACGCTGAATGGACGGAAAGAGAAGGGATGTATGTTACGGGGATGCGAGATGACGCGCAGGAGTGCGAGGGTTCACTGTACGAGCGCTTGCAGGATGCCGTGCGGTGCCATTGGTCGATAAGCGCAGGAAAAGTGAAGTGCATTGGCTTTTAATTTGAGGGGAAGATATTTAATCAACGAGATAAACGAGTTTTTCATATTATTGTGCAGATTTGATAATACCTATCTTTATAAACGCAATTAAATGTATGTTTGAAAATATAAAAACAACATAACTGCCTTGCATTTTACGTTAATCATAAAATAAAAGCAAAAATTTTTTAAAGTTGATAATTCAATAAAGTGCTTGTTAAAAACTGTTCAAATGAAACGTTACGTACAAAGTACCATCATAAGCATCTTTCGCTGTACGCTAATTTGGGGATAATGACCTAACTTTCTGTGTAGAAATGTCCCGTGTAAGTAGGGAGATTTGTTTCGTTTAATGTGGAGCAGAGTGGCCGCAATACTGTTACATTCTCCGAATAATCTAATATCGATGTTAAAAATTTTAAATACTTTCTTCTAATTTTGGTTCGATGTTTTCTTTGTAAAAGTTTTACTATATTTAAAAACTCTAACATACGCAAAAAAATGTCGACATTGTTATGTAAATAAACATACATTTTTACTTAATCATTTTATCTGGTAACAATTAAGAGAGTAGCTCTGTGACCTCCGAACCACTTGTTGAGAAATACTTGTGTGTAACATAATAAGCTCTGGTAAAACTATATAAAAGTGGTAAATTTAATACTGTGTATCAACCATCTGTCTTATACTACTCGTCTGATATATACGCAATGAAACGCGATCCCGAACAAACGTAACGCATCCCGGCTCAGTTTGCCGCTCCAAAAATTATTCTTTTCGATACTTAATAATAATAATATAATAATAATAACGTAATCGAATAATGCTCGTTAATTTGAATTTTTAAATAAGAACATTTCAATACTCCGTATTATTAAAAATCATTTTTAATCATTTTCTCATGTTCCGCAGTACACATATTGAATAAATGTTCATAAATATTGCGTGATTTGTGTTGTTAAATATATTATGTTCTTTGAAAAAGTTTGTTATTATTAAAGGTATCGACATATCGCGATGTAGATAATTCTGAGGTGGAACATAATTTTTTAAATAAGATTTCATTGTACTTTGAAAGAAAAATATAAAATATACGCATAACTCACAATCAAAAGCATATATCGGGTTAAAATTTTCAGATATACGAATAAGCTATCCGGACGTAGTAAAACTTTGAAATTTTGAAACCAATCGAATGATATTATATAAGTTTCTGAATAAAACAAAATAGTATATTGTGTACCTAGGGCGCAAGGTGGGCCTTTTTAGACCCAGTGTGGGGTTTGCGGTATGAGTCGCTGGTGAGCTAGCACGAGCCGAAGGCGAGTGCGTTTTGCGAACCGAAGACGAGTAAAACACACGAGGTCAAAAGACCCACTCTAAGCC